>BMAW01007071.1:281159-299153 GCA_019974015.1 Nephila pilipes | reverse complement strand
TTATATATATATATATATATATATATATATATATATATATATATATAGGATTCTTCAAGTGAAAATATTATTTATTCAAAGAAAAGAAAATTAACATGCCTTGATAACATTTTTAAAATTAAAATTTCTCTTTCATGGCAGTAATTAAAATATTTTCAGACTCAAACGTTTCCTACAAACAAATTACTTCACAATGATACTAAGGGGGGGGGGGGTAATAGAACCAGTTTTATTAAAATCTTTGTTTAAAATTAAACTAAAAACATGCCACACATTTTGAACTGGTTTTAGTTTTTAAACTCATAAAATGATCATGATTTGTAATATTGTTTTTATAAATTAGGATATTGAAACAGTAATTTCTTTACGTTAACGCAATTGTCATTATGTAAAAAATAAATTATGTCTATAATTGTCTTATAATAATAAATATATTCATGGGTATTTTAAATGATAAATTCGATAAATTAAAATTTGTATTTTGAAGTATTATATATACGTACAGTTTTATCCGTTCAAAATATCTAAATATTGGTAAAAATGAGAAATTCATTTCGGTATATTTTGTAAATGATTAAATACCCAAAATTAAATCCTCGCAAACAGAAACAAAGTTTAAAATAGTTATTAAATGTCAAAGACTAAACATTAAATAGAAGCTACCTAAACTTGATGACATTTACTTTCATTGTCTTTTGTATTGCCCATAATGATTTAATATCTATGTCACGATTTCACTTAACTAAACATTAACAGTAACAAAGATTTTAACTTCTAAGAGTGTGATTTAAATTTCTAACCAGCAGTGTGAATTTAATTTTAGAAATAATGCAGGGTTGAAACAAATATTTCTAACGTGAGTTTATTTCATTTAATAGTTTCAATACACCTGATTTCATAAATTCGTTTCATATTGTTAATGTTCCTTTTACTATTTAAATAATTTCAAAATTTTGATTTTTGCTATTTTCAAAGAGAAATAATGCTGTTTATTAACCAAACGTATGTAAAACTTTATTATTTTTTCTTTTTTATGTAGAGTGTAACCGAAAATACTTGATAAATTCTTTAAATTCCATTTTCATTCAAAAATATGTTTAATACTTTAGTATGTACATAATGCGAGTTCTGAAAATCAAGAAGTCATTTTGATTTATAAAATAATTTTACCAAAAATTATCTTAAATAGTAAATGCTATTAGTATTACGGGAAAAAAACTCTAAGTAAACAAATATTATAAAATAACTCACGTCACTCTATATGAATTCGCCATTATGTAACAAAGCAACAAAAAACATTCCTCAAATAAATTTATTTTGTTCGAAATATTCAACAGAAAATCATATTTTTCTCTCAAACTTCTCGGCACGTATACAAATAAAGTTACGTATTCTCTATTTTGCATGGGTTTTGAAATGTTTACCATGCTACTCTGTATTCATAAATGTATTTGGCTGCAAGCTCAGATTTAAATTTTCAAGATACTTAATACTTTTTGCAAAAGTAGGGAAACAAAACATTGCTCAAGATAGATATTCAAGACTGAATCATGAATATGTACCTCACTCAACATTTTTTTTATTTTTTATCCAAAAGAAAACACTACAATGAATATGCAGGTATGTGCTATTTCTCTTTATAAAGATGAACAGATCTCAAAATAATTATTGAAAACTCAAATAATCCATATAGGGTTGATACAGAAAAAAAATTAAAGGTGCCATATTTAGATCTACGTAAAGTCCGTGATGGTAAACGGATGTTGATGATACTTGATAGATACGTTATACGGACAACGGGAGATTGAAAACTGAGATAAAAAAAAAATAATAGCTCAAATATCAACCACCTAGGCGAGAAGAGGACACATGAAGAGCAAGAAACACAAATTGTGAACAAAAACTTAATTAAATCACAGTATATGTTCAATGTGCAATCCTTTTGTGTCCAACACACGTTCAAAATTTTTGATAGCGTGTTCAACATTAGCAAGAAATTTTCTCGAACGATTGCAGCAACATATCAAGTTATGCTTGCTTCCGTTCAGTCAGATTCCGTATGCCACAGATCCGATTCAATTCAGATTTTAAAAATCCTCACAACAAGGAATCACGGGGATTTAAGTCTGGACAAAGAGGGGATCAGACATTCTATAAAATTCTCGAAATGGTCCAATCATCTTCATAGTGGGACTGAAGCAGGGCCGTCACACTGGTTGGACAACATTAGGTGGTACAACATCTTGCATAAAGATAATAGTCCCTAAACACTTCCGTTCTTGAAAGGCAGGAACGCTTGCAGCTACAGAAGTTCGTAGTAATGGGCATCCATAATGGAATACATTTGAGGTATGTGAGTAGTGTTCTCCTTAAAAAAATATTAAAGCAGTAAATCCAAACCATACAGTAACGTAATCAGGATACAGAGACTGATCGTGCGTAACATTGCATCTATACGAGACAGTTTTGAGTAACTCATTGTTCCGTCTATGGTAAAATGTACCTCGTTTTACAACAAGTTCCAAGGCCGTGCATTGTCAACGGCTTTTCTGGCCGAAATAATTCTAGGAAATTGAATGCGTTTGCTCTGGTCTGCAGGGTTCAGAGCTTGCGACACATGGATCATGAACAGATATCCATTAGCAATGGATTGAATAACCTTCCGTACTGCAGGTCAAAGGAGAGACTAATCACGGGACACTTATCAAGCATTTAACGAAGAATAATTGGAACACGACGCTCTTTGGAGGCCAGCAAGAGAACCTTTTTCCACAGTTTCAATTAAAAATTGTTTCCATCCTCTTCCTTGTAGCCCACCCAACGCTCTAGTCTCTTGAATTTAACAAAACCTTTTTCAAAACTTACCGTAATATCTGTCCTTTTCGTAGGTGTCTCAATAGAATACGAGGTATGGCTATTAAATAATGAGACTGACGCTGCTACAAAATTAAGTACTCATGGCCAAACGCCAGCGACCGACAATTGTTTAGAGTGAAGCCTACTCTTTCGAAAGCAGAGAATAAACAAATCCGTATCTCATATCCTTCTATAAGCAAATCCGTATAGCCGTAGTCTTCGTTCTCAATATAGTTATTTTTTTTTTGTTTCGTCGAAAAAATAATAAGAATAATAACAATTGAGCAAGGAATTATGAAATTTCATATGAAACTTGGAAAAACCTCTAATGAAACTTATATTTAATTGAAAGAAGTGTATAGCAATGAATGTTCATCGCCTGCACGTGTTTTTGAATGGTTTAAGCGATTTCAATATGGATGAGAAGATGCTGAAGATGCACCCTAGTATTGCCCTTCCACGTCAAAAAACGGACATCTAAATATTCAAAAAATGAGTATTTGTCCTTTAAATGAGAGTTTTCATACTTTGGTGAAAACGAAAAATGAAACAAGATTTTTTTTTGAACTTATGATAATTGTTGCAATTTGATAGAATAAAAAGAATGCAGGTCTTCCAAGTACAGTTAAAATAGTTTTTAGCCGATTTTATCAGTTAATACATTTTGTTTGTCTTTTATACCTTATTTTTATTAATATTCAACCGGCAAGAGTACAATCAAAATACTTTGATCATTTTTAACTCAGAGAATAATTAATAAGTATAATTTAAAAAAATTACTTTTTAAAAATTATTATTTAACGTCACTATTTTATCGTAGTTTCTTTTAGGGAAGCATATTCTAGGTATTTGCGAACTGCGTTTCGTCTTATTTTAATTAATATCTTAAATAACATACACACACATATATATATATGTGTGTGTGTGTGTGCGTGTGCGTGTGTGTGTACAACTGGAATACCTCCCCCCCCCCACTGACTCTGCCAGAAGGAAACACACTCTCGAAAGTCAAGTGATGTGAGCCATCAACTAAGAAAGACGATGTTGTAGATGTCTCGGAACAACAAAGACGATTTTCGAAATATTTTGTCACTATTTTTGTGTGTCAATGTAAATGTTAACATGAAATGTCGTCATTAAATGTGTGAAGTGTTCAAGATCTGATTTTTGACCGAACTAAACGAGTAATATAGGCAGAGCGCAAGTCAGAATAGGCATGGAGGACTCATGACGTAAAAAGTGAATATTAAAAAAAAAAGTATTTCTAATTAAATTGCGATCTGACAAATTTTTTTTAAAAAGTGTGTTGATTATTGGATTAATGTGTGCTCTACAGGAATTAATTCCAGACAGAAAGAATACTAAACGAATGTGAAATTTTCCTGGTTTTGAATTCACGGTAAATGATTCTAATTTTAAAACTAAATTAAAAACTATTAATGATACTTTTTCATTACATGAGTTGATTACTATTTGTGATATTTTGAATATTGCGTTCCAAGGAACAAAAACTGAAATAATTGAATGAATAGTACTATTGTTAAATTATATTAACTTGCTTTATCAATACATTCAAAATTTTAATCGATCTATATTGAAAAGCAAAACCGAATTAGAGACAAAACCAATTCCGTCAGGGCAGATCCAGAACATTAACGAGTCAGAAAATCACTTAGAGGAGTAGCGTTATGTTGTGAGTCAAAATCAAAAACATCTTTATAAGCTTCTCTGGTGTTGAAAGCGTTATTTTTGCTTTTAACGTCGAATTGCACTAAAACGTAACTGTTAGGTGTGAGCAATTTGAATGAGCTGCAGAAATGTACTTTTTATCTGACCTTCAAAAATTTAGTTTCGCTAAACGATCGCTTGGTGGTAATGCTTTATTATTTGTAAAAAGTGAATTGAATATTGCGTCACGGGAGAAACTAAAAGAAGTATTAATAAATGAATTCGAGTTCACTACTAGTACAACCCAATTCCATGAAATATTGAATGAACGTACAATGAAAGAATCTGAGTCAAAACAGGAATATTAATTTTTAATGAAAGAGTTAGGTAATCGAAGGAATTAAAGATGTAGCATTAATGTAATATATTATTAAATGTATGAATGATAAACATGAGAATAAATTAGTTTTTGTACGATTGCAAAGACTTACGCGAATTTGGAGAAACACTTAAAATTTACGAGGTCATTAAAAATGATTTTATGTAAAGTAAATACATTTTAATAAAGTAAAACAAAAACTTGATAATTTTGTAAATTGGAAACGATTAAGTAATTATAAGAATACTAAATTTTGTTTTAATTGTGGTAGTAAAGGACACTTTTATCTATATTTCGTACACATAAAAATAAGGATTTAAAATGTTTCAGATGCCAAAACTTTGGGCACAAGGCGTCTGAATGTTCGAAATTAAATATGGAAATCAAACACAATGATAATGTAACACCTCTCAATATTGTTAAGAAAACAAATCTGTTCGAAAGGGTTTATTTCGGTAATGTAAATATTAACTCATTAATAGCTATTGGAAGTAAAACTGCGTCAATTTCTAAAAATATATTTGAAAAGTTAAATATTTGTGAACTGAATCAATGTAATTCAATTTTTTCGGGATCAGTTGATAGTAAAATAAATCCCTTCGGTATATTTAAAGGAGAGATACAAATAGATAATTTTAAGTGCACTACTGATATATTATGTGTTGTTGAAAAAGGTGCTATAGTGCACAATGCTATTACAGGACTTAATGTAATTTTGCAAGGTAAAGTGATAATAAATGAAAATGGATTTACAATATTAATAAGTTTCCGTGTGAAGAAAACAATATTTTATCAGTTTTACCTGTACACACTATTGTTAATGAAATTGAGGAAAATATATGATATAATATTTCGAAAGTGCGTCAGTCAATTTTAAATTACCAACCGAAGAAAATTAAATCAACATAATATAACATAGAATTAAATATTTTAAATAAAAATAACGAAACAATATATCAACGACTGCAACATTTACCATTTTTGGAAAATAAATTTGTAGATACTCAAATAACTGAGTGGTTAAAACCGGGTATTATAGAATCTTGTTCTTCTGAGTATTCCACTCCAGTTGTTATAGTTAGTAAAAAAGATGGATCTCTATGAATACGTATAGTTTATAGAAAGCTACATAAAATTGTAGTTAAAGACAAATTTTCCTTACCATTGATTGAAGATGTCTTAGATCGATTACAAGAATCGGGAGTATTTAGTGCTATTGATTTAAAAAAATGGTTTTTTTCGCATGAACTTAAACGAACAAAGTGGAACATATACGTCATTTATCACTCACGAAGGAGAATATCAATTTTTAAAAGTACCATTAGGACTATGTAATTCCCCATCAGTTTTTCAGAGATTTATCAATACTATTTTTCGACCTTTAATAAATGATGGCATTGTTTTACCCTATTTGGATGGTGTAATAATATTATCTGCAAATGAAAAGGAAGGAATCGAAAGACTAAACTAGTTCTCAATCTTGCGTGTCAATATGGTTTCAAAATCAATTTTAAGAAATCTCAGTTTTTGAAGGAAATGATTGAATTTCTGAGACATGTGATAGAAAAGGGTTGTATTTATAAAACCACTTTAAAAACCAAAGCTGTTCTAATTTTCCTGAACCTACTAATTTGAAGGTTGTTCTTTCAGGAACTTGTTTCAGAAATATATAATCCAAATTATGAAACGAAATTACATACGGATGCTAGCCTGGATGGGTATAGCGTAATTTTGTTGCAAAGATCTCCAAATGATGAAAGTTTTCATTCAACATATTTTATGAGTAGGAAGACCACAGACGATGCGAAAAGAAATTCTCCAGTTATGAACTTGAGGCTCTTGCAGTTATATAAGCTATTAAGAAATTTAGAATTTACTTACAAGGGACACCCTTCAAAATAGTTACGGACTGTTTAGCGTTTCAAAAGATGATGAATAAAAGAGACTTTTCTGCACGAGTAACTCGATAGGAATTATTATTGGAAGAATTTAATTACATAATAGAAAACCGATCTGGTTCAAAAATGTCTCATGTTGATGCTGTAAGTAGATCTCCTATTAATATGTTTTGCATTTCTATGGAAAATGTTTTTTCTAAATTTAAATTAGCTCAGTACGAGGATAGCGAGATAAAAGCAACTAAACACCTTTTTAAAAATTTCCAATTATAAAGACTATTTTGAACATAACGAAATTCTCTATAAGTTTGTTGACGGTAAAGAAGTAATAGTTGTACCTGAAAGTATGCAAACTGAAATAATTAAAAATACACATGAAAAGGGACAAATGGGAGTTAAATATACAAAGAAACACTTAGAAGATCATTATTTTATTTCTAAATTGAAAGGATAATAGCTAATTCTGTCCGTTGTATTCTAATAAACCGAAAAAAAGGAAAGGAAAGATTTCTTCATCCAGTTCATAAAAATGATTTATCGATTTAGATCCCTGTAGAATCCGTTCTACCTATCGGGATTTGAAGAAACTTGATATATACGTTTTTATAGATCTTGGGGAAAGGAATTCTACAATAAAATAGTTCATATTTTTACTGACAGACGACACTTTTGAAAAATCCCTAACGCAAATTAGTTAAATATATATAGAGACTTGCACTCAGAACAAGAAATTCATTTTGCGTGCCTTTGTCATCATTAATCATGCCCTTACAGAAGAAAGATCAATGTTTACTGGTAAAAGTGTTTTATCAGAACGGCAGAAACACCTTAGCTGCACTGCGTGAATATCGTCGTTTAAAGGGATTGCGAAAGTGCCCTTGTCTAAGATTGGTTCAAAGATGATTAACAAATTTAAAGATACTAGAGTTTTGGGTTAACTAGCAGGAAGAGGGCAGAAACCAGTAAATAATGTAACTGTCGAAGAAGTCGCTCATGCTGTGGTTATAAGAGCCTCAAGTTCCAGCTATTCTTCAGCCAGTGCTCGATCGGTGTCACGAGAGTTGGCGATTCCGTGTTCGACAGTACGAAAAGTTCTGCGACTCATTTTAAAATGGTATAAGATCTCCGAAGTGCAAGTATTGCAACCTCAAGACCAACTAACACACTCTGATATTGCTTGCCGGTTTTTTGGCGAGAATGGAAGTTGATGACGCGTGGCCTTGGAAAATTCTATGGTCAGATGAGGTGCACTTTCTTTAGATGAAGCTATGAATAGTCAAAATTGCCGCATATGGGGTGTTTCACCACCTAATATATCACCAACAACCACTGCATTCTGATTACGTGACTCATGGTGTGGATTTACAACTCATTTTATTCTCGGATCGTTTTTATTTAAAACTCTTACTTCTCAAAGTCCTAAAATGTATTCTGCCACGAATGCACGGTACAGTGAATTCCTTCGACCGCAGATCATATCTATTTCACAGGAATGGTCATATTTGCAGACCACTGTCTTCATGCAAGATAAAGCAACTCCCCACATCGGGCACCAAGTCAAAGAACTGCTTCAAGTTAACTTTGCCGAGAATCGTGTAATTTGCAGAGCTTTTCCGAATGCATGGCCTCCTCGTTCATCCGACTTAAATCCATGGGATTTTCGATTGTAAGGATTTCTAAAAGAATGTGTTTATGGAGAAGAAATTGGGACTTTATTTCATTTGAAAGCCAGCATTATATACCATGCTGCTGGAATCCCTCGAGTGTTCCTTCACGCTACCATTGAACACGCTATAATGCTCTTTCAACACGTTATTGACGTCAATGGAGTACACGTTGAGCACACTTTATAATTTAAAACATTTTAATGATTCTGACAGACTTTTATCTTTCTTTAGTCGGCACAATTCCCCCTGGTGATCAAACTTTGAACCATTTTTATTGCAGAAACCGTTACCCAATGGTCTATGCAACGTATATACCAGGTTTCATCAAAATTCAATAAGTAAAACGGGTTCTAGAGAGGTCTGAATAGGGTCACTTTAATTTTACACACAGATATATATATATATATATAAATGTAACTTTTAAATTTTTATTGAATTTCGAATAACTATAATGCTTGAATAAAGTATAATTAAGGCTGACAAATATTTAAAACATAATTGAATAAGAAACTATACATAATCATTCCTAGAAATGACACTCCCCAATAAAAATTGTTTGACTGTATAAAAACAATTACTAAACAGGATAATATTTAGTTTTAACTTATACAGACAATAATTATAACAGATTCTTAACTTGGATTCCTGTTAGCACGGAATCCAAGTTAATATTAATATTTCCCTTACAATATTTTCCTATAATTTTACTTAAAAGATTTAATTCATATTTTTCTTATATTTTACTTAAAATTTATTCATACAGGATAAGATTCAATTGTAGCCAACCAACAAGAGAATAAAGATGTCATTTAATAATACTTAGAAAATCGATTAAAGATAACGTATAAAAAGAATATGAATGGATATGTAAAACGCCCGAGAATACACTTCGCTGACGATCATTACATTTACGATTTTTTTGTGTTTTACTTTCTAAGAAATTTATGTACGCCATTAAATGAATGACATTCCATAAAAATGATCAAAAATTTACATAGTCTATTCCATGTCAAAAACAAGAAGTTAGTTTAATAGCTTGAGAATATAAAACTCATTTAGTGAATTCGACTGAATCTTTCACTTTCAAAAATTGAGTGATTATTTTATATGAATGAAAAATAGAGTTTTTTTAAACATGAAAGACAATGATGATGGACGTCGTTATTTTTCGAAATTATTTAATAATGATGGAGCAGCGAAATAAAGAAAAGTGTTTTGCTGAGTTAAAAGGGCAGGACTTGTATGACAAATTCTTTTCTTATTTAAAATTTTAACTACGTTGTAGTACATTGAAGTTTCTAAAAAAAATTTATTATTTTATTTCATCCGTAATGGTTTGAAGAAATATTCAAGGAACGTTTTTTGCTCGGTGTTTGTTATTAATATGTGATGTTTATTATGATTAAAAAAGGAAGAAAAAGTTACAAATATTTTATGAAATTCTGTCGCATTTAATTTTTAATAAATGTAACTTTATCGTAATTTACAAGGTGAATATGTGAGCTATTTAGAGAAATGAAGGCATTTATAGCTATTATTCTTTATGAGTAATACGTAAGTTTTCTCTAAAAGGGAATACACAAAATGTCTTACATTCTGCTCACATATTGTGTCATAAAATATATTTTATAAATAAAGCAACATTTAATTAATACTAATTTCGAAGAGGTTTCAAACAATCATTTTGAATTTGAATCATGATTTTATTCTTTAAATAAAGGAAAAATAAAATATAATAGAAAATTTTCGTTTCCAAGAATGAAAATAAAAAAAAGTATTTTACAACAGCAGATATGCTTCAAAGATATTTAATTTAAGACAAAATAATGTACATAAATCTAAGTTATGAAGTAAATGAAAAATAATTCTCATAATTCATAAAGTGAAACTTTTTTATGAATTATAAAACTAATTATTTTTTAAATTCATAAGGTAAAAAAATACAGCTTTTGAGATTAATTGCTGTAGACTGTCAAATAATTTTATTCCTTTTTTTTTCATCAATGTCGGAATATATGAGAAGAAATTTCTTAATATGACTAATATAGGGTGTAGCAAAATTAAAAATAAATTTGGACTTTCTTACGTAATATTTTATAAGCGGACTGAGAATGAACAACATCTCTTAGGAATTACGATAGAAGTATTGATTCTGTTAAGTACTCATCGTGAGGAGGAGATGATGCATGTTAAATCAGTTGGAACTCAAATTCGTCATGTTGGTGTGATAAAGAAGTGGAGGCACATACTCAGATGTTGTCTTCGTCACTTGGCCGTGTTTCAGAATTACGAGATATGATCTTAATAATCCTCGTATTGCTTTAAAGTGTGATTTCAATAAAAAGCCATTCAATTCAAATGAATTGTTACGTGTTTAACTCAGGGATATTGTGCTTCTATGGAACTTTCAAATGCATTTTCAACAACCGTAACACTTCTGTAGTCTTCAGATTACATGTTTCACTGTAAATGTTATTACAATTCAATTTGTAATACAATTCAATTGTAATTTCAATGTAATTACAATGTTTCACTGTAAATGAGTTTTTCAAATTTTATTCGAAAAATCCACACATCGTCTTCCCTTTGATTCATTTTCTCTTAGTGCAAATTAAATACAAGATTTTAAAAAAAAAACTCTTTTTAACAGTTTCTAACTACATTGCAAGGAAAGAAAATACTCATCTTAAAAATTATAATAAATTCTACTGCATTCTCACTTGACTCTATGTATTTTATCTATTAGACATTTTCGAGGAACTTACGAATTTGTTTATATTTTTTTTAAATTTCATTTTTATATTTATTATTTTCTAATATTCGCTTTTGTTTTTATTTATTTTCCATTCATTTTCTTGCTATAACTTTTTTTCTCCTAATATTTTGCTGTGTTCTTATATTATTATATATTTCTGTTCACTATTCTACATTTTGCTAATATAAACTTTAAAATGAATTTAGCTTTTTTTGTCTTGTATTATCCGTTATAGAGAATGATTATTTCCCGAATAAAAATTACATACAAACATGGAAATAATTTTTAAAAAATCTTATTAACACTTTGAACTAAATCAAGAAAATTTGATAATACTTTGAAAAAGGTTTTAAGAATAAATTATCTTCTCTTAAAGAGTTATGCAGCTGTCGTAGTCAAGTGGTTATAGCCAGTGAAATTCAAATAGGGTCGTGAGTTTAAGGCCATATTCTTCTGAGGTCTATCTTTCTAGATAATTGACATCGTTGCATATTGCGTAGAATTAATCTCCACAGTCCCTACGGAATGTGGAAGCTTGAAGGGTGATGTATTTTAGCTTTTACGTCGACCTCTTCACATCACCGGAGCGTATATTATAAGTTCAGCAGGAAATAATCGCAGAGTGATGTTATTTCAGTACAATCAACATAAGAGAAAAAAATTAAAACAGCTTTTTGTCATTCAGGTTTAATTAAAGTAGCATTCAAATTTCCCTTCTAGATTTTTTTTCCCTAATTAGCTACAGGAAGAACATTATAATATTTAAAACGAATTACTTTTTTAAAAAAAATGAAGACTTAAAACAATTACTGTTAGTTTCTTATATTTATAATATCATGTAAATATGATATTTAAAAAAAATCAGTCATTGAAAAGGTAAAAGCATTTTTTAAGGAAAACAAGATTTAATTTTTCTAATAACTTATCTTTGTAGAGCTTTGCATTTGTTTTCCAATTTTTGAGAAATAAAATGGATAATAAAGAAATTTAAAAAAAAAAGTAGGAATAGAAATTTTTATAGTTTTTTAGAAGTTCTTAATTAAAAAATACGGTGAATTATCAAATCGGTTAAAAATCGTAATGCAATTGTTTAATTGCATACGAAATAACGAAATTTTCCTGTTCTGATCCAGTGACAGAAATCCTTTAATTTCATGCATTTATTATAATTGCAGAAGGGAACTGAATTTTTTTACCCCAATTTTCAAACTGTTTATTTTTTTCTCTACAAACTACTCATTAATAAAATACTACGTATTATTTATTCGTTAGAATGACAATTTTTATATATTACTGTACAGAAAAATACTTTATTTTTGACAAAGGTTTCATAATTTTTCATTCATATAAGAATGAGAATGTTACTGCATTCTTCCATAATTGAAAAGAGAAGAATGGAATTCATTTGGACATTAATTAAGTAAAAAAAAACTCTGTTCACCATTCACCAACATAATTTTTATTTTATGAGAAATACTCAATATATGCTAGCATTATAAAATGACAACAACATACATATGATATACAACATAATGTATTTCTGGAGACCATTTCATTACATGATATAAATAATTCAAGATTTGGCGTTAATTCTGTGCAAAAACTGTAAAATATGAAACAAGTTTATTTCTCCAGCACACTTGAAAAACCTTGATTTTGATCTTGAAATAATTTTTGTCCCATTCTGAGAATGTTGCATTTTTTTCTAATTCAAATATTCTATTTGAATCAAAATAAATTGTCGATTTTAAAAAATTGCATACAATTAGAGAAAACGTTTTTAAGTCTTAGCCTTCAAAAAAATATGAATGCAGACAATATCGATCTGAAGTTTTGTATCGACACCCGAACGAAAGCATTTGTTGAAAATTTTCTTTCGAATAACTCGAGAATAAATTTATACACACAGTTGATCCTATCAAACTTCCTCAAAACGTTTGACAAAAGCCTCAAATAAGTTTCACCTTCGGAAGGAAAATTCAGTGTCGTTTATATTTTTTCTCACAATTCTTCATTTGAAAATTGGCACCTACAAATTCGAAATCTGGATTTAACCTTTCATACAGAACAAACTATTTCAACTGGCATCTGAAAAAATGAACTATTGGAAAATCGAGTTTAGAAAACTTTTGGCAAGTTTTCTGGGTTTGGGGATTTTGGATATTGATTTTCTTTTCTTTCGCTACACCACTTTTTACCACCTACTGCAGCGAAAATGCATTCTGGATATCGGAGGGGGTTGCTTCAGTTTTATGAGAACTCATAAATTATTATCCAATAATCAATGATAACTTTCAAAACAAAGGGGTATCCTGAAAACAGCTAAATTCATTGATATTCTATATCTGTTATTTACTGCGGTGAAGTATATTTTGTTCTTCTGTTAATCATAAACTCTGCGATTTCTGTGATGGGTAAATAAAATTCATTATATTCTTTCTTGCGTGCATCATATGTACAGAACATTTTTATAGCATAATGTTGAATTTTTATTTATATATTAATGTTCAGAGTGCTTACAGCTTTGTTATCAGTTTAGTATTGAAGCTAAAACAATGCATAAAATAATAACAATATAGTATCGTGAAATGTGTTTTACTTTTTTGTGTATCATATGTAAATGACATTTATAACATAATATTGTATTTTTTATACATATATGTCCAAAATATGTACATTTTTACTATCAATTTTTTGTTGAAACAGAAACATACGCTTACAATTAATAAAATAATCAACAAGTTTATTAACAGTGTATTTAAGTTTCTCTGCCATCAGAGCCCATATATATTCTATTTGTAATAATTGTGATGTGAATTTTATAAAGAACATATTAAAAATGAATATATTAATATTCAATATGATTCAGAGGATGCATTATGAATTTTTCAGAACTGTTTGCTATTACTCTGAAGCATTGGACTAAAAAAAATTACTTATTTGTTTTATTACATTTATAAGTCCTACTTTTATAAAAGTCAATAGCAAATTAAAGAGAGCCATTTGAAATTTTAAGAAAATTGTTTCTTTTTTAATAAGTGTTAATTAATGCTAAAAAATGACAAAATTAATAATTTATTTAATAATAATTAGTAAAATGTAAATTTTAATTTTAATTTTAAAAATTAATTTTAAATTAAATGTAGTTTTAAAAATTGATTTTTTAAAAAATATTAACAAAATGTTAAAAAAAATTGTTTATTTTTTAATAAATGTTTAATAAATGTTACTGATAAAATTCCTTTGATTTTAAATGACAAATAATATCGAGCTATATCAGAAATAGCTTCTAGTTATATTCGAGTGTAATACCGCAGGAAAATTTAGCGGTACCTTCATTTAAAAACTTTCGTTGTATTCCGTATCCTGGATATTTACTAATAAGTTAAAACTTCTTTTAAAATGAGTGCTTAAAATGATTGTTTTTGCTATAGGTACTGATTATATATTGAATAATGGTGAAGAAGAATTGAGCTTAAAATCTTTAATAAGATATATTGTTTGAAGAATTATCATATATATTCTGCTACTGTTATTTTGGAAATAAATAATGATCAATAATATCTAAAACCTAAGAAATATTTTTAGAGAACAAGTAAGTGAAATCACAGCATATAGTTATTTTTACAATTAAGAATAACCATATGTCTTAAAAGTGATAAATATGGTTAAACGGGAAAAGAGCATAATCTATTTATTTTCATGTAGTACCACTTATAAAATTAATATCAACAGTTTTAATGTACTCCTGAATTAAGTTTAGTTGAGTTTCATAAAAATGTTTCGTACATACCAAAATTCGAAATATTATAACAGATTATTGAAAACTGAATCTAATGCTGTAAAGATTATCAAGAATTTTAGAGCAGTAAAATTGATAATTTTCTGCGATGTATTTGTAGTCTAATTACATGAGATACCGTAAGTCATTATCCGAAGATATTTCGAGACTACAGAGATAAGCGACCATGGAAGTAAAAAGTTAATAATAGCAATAAAAGGCCCCAAAAATTTTGAAGATAATTTTTCGACATCCTTCAAGGAAATATTATGAGACATACATTTCAGTGAACATGTAAAGATAAAGCAATTGTAGATCTATAAATTTCGACTATCCTCTCTCAAACTAATTCTTGATGATGCGAATGATTAGTTTTTATTATTTGTTTCGGGGAACTCCCTAGTATATATCTCCATCTAAACTGAACTTTCTAGTCAAGCATGTGAGCAGAACTCTTAAATGCGCTTGCTGTATTAAGCATCGAAAAAGAAATTGAAAACAACTGTAATTTTTCTGAAGTAATTAATGCCTTAATAAAAATAAAATTACTCATTAAATAAACATACATTAATATCATATGTCCATGTTTGTATTTTTTTGTATTTTAAAAATAATTTAGGGAGAATTTGGTAAGTTAGAAGTAAGAAATTTTAAGTTAGTGGCCAGAAAATTGTAGTTAATTGTATGTAGATATGAGTGACAAGAGATCTCCTGAAATGAGAAAGAGCTAAGAGAGAGCCACTCGAATCCTAAATTATCATAAATTTATCTACCCGAATACGCTTGGAAGATTGATCTTCAATACTGTTAGACTAGATTAAAAATGCGTTGATGTAGAATAGTCAGAGAGAGAGAGAGAGAGTAATTCTGCATATCCCTAACCTAAGGAATATTAATAAACTAAATTTAGTTGTCATTTATCTTCCTCTTGACTTTGTTGTGTAATTTAGTGTTTTGATACTAGACGTATAAGGGAAGTTGAATTAAATGATAATCAGAGGCCATTACACAATTACCAGCTATTCTAAATTATTTTTACCGTGTTATTATTTACTGTACAAAATAATTTTTCTAATCACAACATTTTATTTTTTGAAAAGTACTTTCACTACAAGATTATATTTTATTAATAAGACTCTATAAATATGCTTATTTATTTTACATATAAAATTATCTGTAAGACAATGCAAATTATAAGTTACTTTCCATTGTAAGTATTAATTCCATGTAAACTTGCTAAGCCCTGAATTTTATTTTTTTCCCATTCAAGATACATTTTAATAGACGAATAACATTGAAATACCCACTAAAATCAATATGCGTAGACTGATGTGCAACATTATAAATAATAGGCATCATGAATAATGTTTTGTCATTACTATCAGTACTCCTAAGAGAAACATTGAAAATTATTGCGTATAATTCATCTCCATTTTTAAGGTTACACTGAACCTATCATAGCCATTATCGTGAAAAATGTGAGTATTTATCACTTGTAACCCTACCCAGAAAGTAATTACCCGTAATATTTCTCCATCACGATATTTCTCCAGAAATTAAAATACGAATCGTACCCTCTGATTAATTTTACCGAAATCATAAATAAGCCAGCTTGATGAAATTTTCATTCGAGGTGATTAACTACTCTAAAAGGCATGTGTGCAACGGGCAAATTATGTAGTATTTACCCTTCTAATCCTCCCTGTCTAATGTAGATTGCGTTTGTACACGTTTCCTAATTAATATTGATTTTTAAAACACCTTGAGTTATATTCTATGTTTTCTTAGCCTTCATTGTGATGAATATTTAAAAAATGAACAATAATGGTACTATACTCTCCTTCAAACACAAATTAAGTTTGAGAGCATGAATACTTTAAAATTCAGAAAATGTTCTTAGGTGTAATCTTGTTTTGTTAATTCTTTTCCGTAAATGGTACTCATATCTCGTGCTGCAATTTGACTCAAGAGTTGAAGTTTAGAATAAATATTTAGATTTTGAAAGACACTTATCTATAAAAGCGACTGAAGTATAGTATTTTCTACAAACTGTATTTAACTATTTCCTAATAGGAAAATATTGTTCACACAAATGTCAAATTGAAAAGCTAAGAAGCGCCGAATAAACCAAAGTTAAGATTAAAATAGCCTCAAGAAAATAAAGTCTTAAAAAGTTTTAATTCTTATAAAAACATGTATTTATTTTGGATATGGAAGTATATGAAAAAGGTCAAAGGCGGAATGGAATAATTGTTTTATCGTAACAAAAAATACCAAATCAATATTATTATAATTTTCCTATTGTTAGATAAGTCTCTCTTATTCTCTTTCTCTGTCTCTCATGTTGTAATATAAATATTATCAATTTAAGAATTTTTTAAATATATCCTAGTTGAATGTTAATAATTTTGAACCTGATAACAGATTCATTTTCGTGTAAAACTGCAAATGTTCTTTCGTATCAGTAAGTATTTTTGAACATACAAATAATTTCTCGAAGGGTTTTCTGATTAATTTCAAACATGCCTGGTAAATATTTGTAAAATTCAAGTTCATTAAATTCACTAAATTTGTGCAATCAATTATGACTCAGTCATTGTCAAATACTATGATTTGATATTAATATTTAAATATAACTGAATATAACAAAAATTGTTTCAAAATTGATATATAAAGTTTCATAACAAATTAATATATTGCTTTTTGAGAGAAAAATTTTCTTCATTAAGATTCGTCATCAGTTAGATATGCTTGTTTGACATAGATCTGTATATGTATGATACATAACAAGTTTCGTATAATTTCAATTCTCGTGATTTATATCGGATTAGATTCCTTTTCAAAAACAAATTAATAGCATTCACTTTTATCGAATATATCAATTTTGTTAAGGATTCGCAAAGATTCAAAGAGACTCAAGACTCAAAATCTTTAATCTCTAATACACACACACACACACACACACACACACACACATATATATATATATA
>BMAW01007071.1:229525-273682 GCA_019974015.1 Nephila pilipes | reverse complement strand
TACATAAGGTGAGAAAGAGAGTTGTATTTATGAGTATTTTACATTATGCAATAGAAATGCAAGCATCTTATCTTTGAGTGTAATTTTATTTTATTTTTAGAAGTATTTATCAAGATATTTTTAATATAACACTTAACTTCAGGTGACTGTTTGATCTATATCTTATACAGAAATTTCAAATTTAAGAGTTTTCATTAAATAGAAATTCTTTACATTTGAATCTAATTTTTTGAATTAAATAAAATTAAACTTAATTTCAAAATTTATTATATCAATCATCATGGCATGAAAGTAAATCAAGAATTTTCCATTACATAGCCCAAATATCAAAGGCATATCAATGCACATATGATCATCTTAAATGCAAAAAATTTGTATTTATATTTCATTTTGGAAACTATTGGGAAATTGCAAAGTGATAGTCATAGAGCGATTATTTTGTGTGTTACTGAACAACCTTCAGAGAAAGAGATTGTCAATAAGCATAAAATAATCTCTAATCACTTGAATGCTTTAAGTTATTGTGTTTGTTTATTAAACACATACCCCAATATTTTGCTCTGGTTTTTGTAGAATTATTATCTTCATATATTTTGTTTTCCATAGCAACAAGATTTATCCAATCAATTCAACTAAGCTCAATGATCAATCTTATTCCAATTCTATATTGAAATTGTGATAGTTATGTTCAGAAAAAAATATTGATTTTACAAGATATTTGTTATTATGTCAAAAAAAAGGTTTTTCATTTATTTCAGTCCTTTTTTTTACTCTTTTTAAATAAAATGATTGAAAAAAACCAACTGAAGAAAATGTTGATCAGAACATCGAAATCTTAAAGAAAATGAATTAGGTATTTTTGAAGTATTGATATGAATAAGAAGATACATGTTACATGATTTGTAGTAATACGATCCATAATATCAAATGTCATATAAACATGCATAAAATGCATTCTAATTAGTAAGCTTGATGGATTAGTGAGACTTGAGAATCTTGAGTAAATCAAAGATGGCTCGTATTTACTAAAAATTTCAGATAAATTAATGTTGTGCATATCTTGGAAGTAGTTCTGATAGGTTCCTATTTACGTCATTCATGAATTCAACGAGCGAAATTTTAAATCTGTAGAATTTTCTTTATTCCACAAATCTTGAATAATATATAATTATTAGGATGAAATATAAATACCTCTTTAGGATTAGCTAAATAATAATGAATACGTTTCGAATAACAGTTTTCTACCTGCTATTTAAAAAAAATACTTCTATTCTGTTTTAATTATTCCCCATCTGGGGAATCCCTCTCCCGATCCAGCAAACGTCTTAAAATTAGAGTCCGAAAATTAGAAACTTGCTTATCAGCCTTCATCGGACAGTTTTTTTTTTTTATTGGAAAACAGACCTGAAACGTACTCAACTAAAACAATGCCAGGCACGATTTCGATTCGAACATTCAGTTTTCGCAGCTGATAAAAAAATTTATTCACAACAAAATCAAAAATAAATTTTGTTTTAAAATGCTCATAGCATGTGTGTATCAGTTAGTGTACACACAAAATATGTTTTGATCTGATATTAGATTATGTATTTTGAATTGATGTGGATTGAGGAAATTTGAAAGTGTGTCGTGTATTCTATGAGTAGAATGCTTTCATGTTAAAAAAGAAATATATTATATATTTGTCCACTGATATCTCAGAATAAAATTTGGATTCACCAGAAGAAATCAAGTTTAGTTACTGGACACTTTTCTACAAGTGAAAGACAATAAACCACGTGAAATTGATAGATAACGAAGAATTCATTTTATATCCAGGATCTTTATCATGAAGTCAAAATGGAAATGTTTAATAAAAAACATAGGAACAGATACAAAATTGTTCAAATAAAAGGAGATTCAATATTATGAATTTTTTAGGTACACTTGTACTACGCGAATTAGTAAAGAAAAATATTTTAATATGTATATATATGTATGTAGATAAGAGAGTAAAGATAACTGTATATTTATTAAAATTATCTGTTGAAAAAGTTCGAGATGTATTTTTTCATTTCGTGGTAACAAAAGATAAGACTAAAACTGCCGAAAAATTTATGTTTTAACCCATCCTTCAAAACTATAAAGGTAGGCTTCTTTCTTGAATTTTTTTCCGAAAGACTAGATTTAGGATTTCCTGCTTCTATCGCTGGATATTCAAAGTTCAGAGATAGAAATACATATCATTGAGGATTGCAGGTGATTGAGATGGGGAAAAAAGGGATTGAAGACGATGGTTGTTGACATATATTTCGGAAAGATCGATGAGAAAGTGGATGTCTGTAACCGATGCTGACGTCTGAGTAGTTGAAATTTCGCATTTTATAGAGCTTTGTTGATGCTGAAATTTTGTATCTGACTTATAATAACAGACACTCTATCAAGAATTCTATAAAAGTTAATAAGACATCGAAGAAAAACTATAGGTTTTCTAGATAAATCATTTCAAAATATTTTTGCTAAGACGAATCTGAAATTTTCAAATTCATGTGTGTGTGTGCACACACATGTGTATGTGTGTGTTGTTTAATCAACGTATAAAATAATTCACTCTTAATTTACGTGGAAAGTCTCCTATTTTTCTGGCATCAATAATAATTTCTAATGTCGCTTCATTTATCTGACAATATTTTTCTTTTTATAAGATAACTAATATATATATATATAACACATCGATCAATAACTCCCGAGACTAACCCAGAGATGGCGCTCGTAGTAAACCAGTAACCAGGTCTTTCTAGAGTACTAACCTTTGCTTGAAACGTGTCAAAATTTTAAGTCGATCGGACCAGGAAAAAGGTTTTTTGAAGTGAAGTGAAAAAGGTTTTTTCCAAGTGGGTGCCGATTGCTTGATTGAACAAAACAGCAACGATCGATGATTCAGAAAAGCTGTTTATCACATTCACTGCAACAAAAATTTCCTTGCGAAAAAGAAAAATTGGGGAAGATTTGGAAAAGTTGAACGATTGTATCACCCTAAAAGGTGATTAACAAAAGGTGTTATGTTGATGAATAAAAAAAAAATTTGCAAAAAAAATGTTGTTTTCAATGTTAGTCTCGGGACGTATTGATCCATGTGTTAACCACATCTCGAAACATCTATATGGCAGAATCTTGGTGGTGCACTTGAATACACTGCGAATTTTTATATAGCAGAAGCCAGGAGGACTAATTCTTCCAAGCTTATTAAATTCCCAAGTAATTAAAATTGGAATTCCAAAGAAAAAGGGAAAGTCTTATTTTTTGCCCAAAGCGTGAATCGAAACTAAAAATTACGCGGCGGTAAATGAAAAGCAATCTCGTTATTAAAGAACTCTAAGAAAAATATCCAGAAACTTTATTTCCAGTAAATTTTCGTAATTTTAAATAAACATATTTAAACATTAAAACAATATCAGTAAAAATAATTTTAGTTAATAAATTCAAAAAAAATTCAAAATAATATAGGAAGGAAGAAATTATGATATTATTGAGAAAAAACAATCGAACAAATGTAACAAACTTTGATACAAAAGTACTCTTTCTATAAGTAATGAAATTCATACTATTACAAACCACTAATCAAAGCTGATTTATTATTGTATTGAAAAAGAAGTTGAAATATTTGGAGAAAAAAGGAAGAAAACCTGCATTTTATTCAATAAAATTTTTGGAATTTTTTTAAAATTCGGAACTAAGATTCATTCCATTAAATTCGAGTATCATTTATATCAATATTATAAAGTATCTAGAAACTATTGCTCAAATGCTCAAATGTTTCAAAAATAGATATGAATTGTTGGAGCATTGAATTTATATTTTCACTAGTTCCTCTACGTGGATAAATATTGCTGATTCGGTGTCTAGACATTCCTAGAAGAATTTCAAATAATCATTTTACGGATATATATGCTTATGTGACCACTATCAGAATTCATTTTACGATAAGAGCTGCAATGCCAAAAATTGATTTTATTGAAATTTCCTTGTTGAAGAATTTAAATTCAAGCAAATTGTAATCGGTAACTAAATTCAAATCTTGCGCTATGTATAACTTCATAATTTCTTATTGTCAAATTTGACACAGATATGTTTTTTCTCTTTACTTATATAAAGTATACTCGTTGGGAGGGTTAATTTACTTTAAAATGTTAAATAGTATTAATATGAATAATTGAAATAAATTGAGCTTAATTGAGTAATTTAATTGAAGATATTTGACGATAGAGTATCATGACTTGTTGGTTACCATCCACGATAACCAACAGGTGATGATGTAGATCTTCAAAAGGGTGCGATGTTGAAGTCAGGGTTTGATTCCTGATTAAACCAACTGTCGTATGCTCGGAATAAAGAGGAGTAAGGATTAAGTGCATTGAAAATAAAACTAAATTTCAAAGTCCAAACTAGTCGATATAAAAGAAAGAATAAATATCAATTCACTTGTCGTTCCGTGATTTGCCTGTGGTTCCAAAATGCGAGATTCATCTTCAAGAAACCTGGTATTGCTTTAGGATGATGTAAATGAAAACCAAATAAAAAACATTTTCAGCAAATGAAACATCAGTAAATCCGAACGAGATTGAACGAGATTCTTAGATTTGATATTCACTTACGATCCATCTACGAAACATCACATTTGGATTATGAAAAGCTCTGTTAATTTTAATTTCACTTTAATTTTTGGGATGGTGTTCGTTGGAATCGACTCTTGCGTCAGCAGCTCTGTATCATGTGAATTACCGTAGACTGTTTCTCCTTTCATTTTCTTTTAAATAAATAAATAAATACATCAATGTGAAATTTATAGATGTTGCATTTAAAATAAAGTTTTCATTTCCTTAACATCCAACTTAAATTTTTTTTAAATAAATTAGGAAAGATAGTAAAAAAAAGCTATACTTAGTTTTTAAATATTTCTCTAAAAAAACTATAAATATTTCTTTGTTTGTTGTTATTGGTATTGTTACACATGATAAGCCATATAATTTGCTCAAATTTTAAAAATAAACAAGCCAACTTAATATATGCAATTTTCAATTGTAATCAATACATGTTATTTAAACTTACTTAACATACAAAACATGTTATAAAATTATCTCTCAAATATGAAAGTTTACGGCAACTAGAAATAATAAATGTAATGAATTCCGAATTAAAACTCAAAGCATACCTTTAATGTTGTAGTTCGTATGACTTTATTAATAAATATGATCCATTTCAGGAATATCATGAAAAGAATCATGAGTTGAAAGTTGAAATACTGTAAAAGATCTCCTGTTTGGTAAATTAAAATTTAAGATAGAATATGATCTCAGTTTTATATGTGCTTGTTATATCGAGATATCCGATTGCATTCGAAATCAACTGTTCGTACAAAAAAAAACTTATATGAATAATAGATTTAATTTAATATTTGTAGCATTCTTGTGATTGAAAACAGTATATATAATTTTTCCCTTTCTTAAATACTGATTTTGAAAACATGAAAAAAATAAGAAATTTTTTGAGTAATAATATTGAAAATTAGTGTGTATTGTAAAATAATTCATACATAAAAGATTAGGGTTTTATAAGAATGAGGTTTTACGAGAACGAATCTTGTATTTATGTCGAGTCTTTGAATCAGAATTTTTAACATATTCGAGATATTTTCAAAAGTATTGCAAATTGGAATAACAATATCGTTGATTTCATTAAAATTTAAAGCTCATTTTAACTTTCCTTTTCAGCGAAAAAGAAATTTAAAGTTGTTTTATCAGGTATAAGTATAGCCTTTCATTAAATGCTTACAATTCATTTCTTCCAACAGTAGCGGGAAAGTAAATGTTATTTTAGAAAACCAAGATTTCATATCCTGTAACAAATATAATGTACAAACTTTTATATTTTAGTTGAATTACAGCTTTCAACGTAGTCAAATACTTCATATATTAACAAAGTGGCATTTTTTTCAAGAAATTACAACTAAAGTTTAATATGTATATATATATATATATATATATATTTTGTTTATTCTTCCGAAAATTATTTAATTTTTAAGAGGATTGATTAAATTTAAAGGACGGCTTGAATATGTGACTTTGCCACAGATCAATGAAAGTTTCTACAAATGTTCCACATCTTTATGAAATTAAAAAAAGTGTCATAGAATTAAACATAATTTAAATTGCTTGGATGTCCAAAAATCTTTTTCAAGACATTGTAACGATATTTAAAATACACTATACGTATTAAAAAAAGGAAAGAAATTACGTTCTCTGAGAATGTAGCTAGAAAAATTTAGTTACAATTGAGGATTTGAAAGAAGAAATGTGGATAACTTTTAAATTTTACTTTTTTAAAAAATTAAATTAATCTCAAACTTATTTCAATAATGACAAAATACGAATCACATCTATATTAGATATTCAGAGACATACCCAATTTCTCTAGACGATTGATCTTTTCATAAAATTCTTATGTTTCCCTACACAAGGACAGTGAGATCGAAAATACTCCATCAACAAAAGGAATGGTTGAATCTGTAAGCACTACCAGCAATTGAATAAAGCAGAAAAGGCTCATCGTTCACTGGCCATTGATACAATTTTCTCCGAACCAGGAAAAAAATCTTTTGACCCGAAAGATTTCTCGCCTTTTTTTTCGGTGACTACAATACTGCAATGGACAAGGGCTTGAAAAAATTACCAGGGAATAACCAGAGGATGTGAACATGTTATAATCTTAGTATGACATGTGGTTCAATAGGTACTCAAGTGTAACCTTTCGAATGATTTCAGATTTCTTAAAAGATGCATTACATTTTTTCATAAATAGAATTAAATATACAATTTCTATTCGTCTCTAGAAAATAATTTAATATTATAATAAACTGTATTTAATAGACTCTGAATCATTAGTATTTATTGCGAATGTTGCCGATATATTCATTTCAATTTATGTACATTGTACATATTTCCCATGATAATAATAAAAAATCTAAATCAATTAATTAATTTGCAATTTCTCTTCTTATGTGGATAATACATTTACAATCTAAGGCTGATAACGATTGAAATTTAGGATTTTATATTTATGACAAAAAACATTTTGGCAATCAAAATTTTTAACCTTTTGGCGGTTAAGCAAATCAGCAGTTTTCGCTCTCCTGTGACGCGCAGCTCTAAGATCTAATGGTCGCTGAAAGTGGCAGTCTTTTTCTCCCTAGTGGTCTTCGAAAATGCCGCTCTCATCTGACGATGATACGGATAGCTCGCTCGCTTTTAAAAGATAGTTTTCAAAGAAATATTTGCGGTATATTAATGCAATATTTATACTAATTGTAGCTTGCACTTTTAAACAGTTCAGTGAATGATAAATGTTACAAATATTAGTCTCTAAAATATTAAAATAAAACATCTAAATAAATACAAGCAATTTTAAGCTTTATAAAACATGTAATTGTTATATTTATCTAAAATTCTTTCCACCGTTTTTCAGTAAAAAACACCCGCCAAATTACACAAGAAATATAACTAGAATAACAAACGGATTGACAAATTTTTTCCTTATTATGTAAAACATTTTACGATACCCGTACCGCCATCTTTAAGCAATCAAATCAACTAATTTTGCCAGTATGTATTGTTTGCAACACGAATAAAGCAGGATAATATACGGGGACGAACTCAGCTCGCCAGCGTCCATTGGAGAAAAGTTTCGCTGACCGAGTAGGGTTCGGCTGCACCATTTGGGTAGAAACACTTCGGACGAGCTGAATTCGTCAGTGCCCATTATGGCACGCTATTCGGTTGACGAGTTGAGTTCGTTCATAACCAATGAAGAATTAATGTACCTTTTTGAGTACAATGATACTCTAATATGTTAATTTACCGATGAATGAATTTATATTGTGTTCCGTTCTGGACTCTAAATTTGAGCTTATTAATAAGATATATACTTAATGCATATCTAATGCGACGATAAATAAAATTAATGTGAACGGTAACGAAATATCTCGAACATCTTTAAGGAAAACATCATAAAGACGAACAGTTTCAGCTATGCTACCTAGCAGACTACTTGCATATGCCATTTCCCGCTCTTTGCTTCACATTTAACTTTCCAGGTATTAGGGTGATTCTGTACCACCAAAATGACCAAAATATCGCCTTTTTAAAAACTTTTACTGAGAAATATTCTTTGAATTATAGTTTTTCGATTGATATATTATGTTTACATGTGTAGGAACGAGAAGTTTAAAAATGTAAAATTGAAAAATACAAACAAAAAAACTTAGAGATTTGTCCACGTCTCTTTTTTTAGTGATATTTTTAATTTTGCGCTATTTCTTCAACAAAACTTTTCAAAACAAACTTTATTTTGTTTTAATCATAACTGTAACGTTTTGCTATTCTATTTTGGGACTGCAACTTTCATTATGTGATTTATTGTTGATATCTATCGTTTTGTTTGAAGTATAGATATCGAGCTAATTCTAAACACATTTTATACTGAAAAAAATCTTTTCATGTCTTTTTCATTTTCATTTTTGTAGAAACTGATGAAGGAATCAGTATTTATTATATTTATTGTTGAAGATTTCACCTAAAAATGCCTCGTGTAAAATGGCGATATCATTCTATGCAATTGAATAGTAAACGATGTAGTGATAAAGATAACATAGCTGATACAACCAAAAACACTGCAATTCTTAATATCAGAATCAAAACGTTATTAAATAATGATAAGATTGTCTGTTCCAGTATCGGAAATTTCTTTATTGTGAACTTCCTATAAATTAGCAAAATGTTTGTCGAATTGAAATGCGTGGAATGTGACAAAACAAAAACCCTTTAAAACTTGAATTAAAGCTTGGTGAAAGGTTAGGATATTCCTATACATTAAATTTACACTGGAGTTCTTGTACTTCGAAAATTTGTACTGTAGAAGCATTGCATGAAAGAGAAATAAATACTATGCCTAATATCATCTTACGGATTGCGAAAACACCATGTAACACTTAAAAAAGCTATTCGGCAATAGAAAAGTTTTGTATGTCCATATGTTGTGGCCTCTTGTACTGCAACATGTATGCCTATTTTGCCCTAAAACCTCCATAATTCAAATTTATAGTAAGAAAATACTGCTACTTTTAATTAAATTGAAGGTAATATTTATGAAACGAATGTAAAACGTGCAAGCATTCTTCAACACAAATGCTGTAAAATCCCAAATTTACAATTATTGACTTCTAGGAAATCCCTTAAGTTTGTTAGAGGATTTATAATTGTGATAAACAATTAATTTCTTAAGGAAATTATTCCATTAAATCATGAAAATACGTCACCTTGAAATAAGTAAAGCATTTCAATGTAAGAGATCATTTGAAATTGAAATTCAGATCAAAACTATTTTTGCAAATATAATTCAATTAAATGAAACAAATTCTAAAATAAACTACATTCACTAATATCTATGCATCTTCCAATAAAAGAGTACTCGGTAAATATATATATATATATATATATATATATATATATATATATATATATATAACCTGAATTAAATACATAAATTAAAACTATAGAAAGTGGGATAATATTTTATTAATAAATGGAAAAAGTAAGCTAGGCATACTGTGGGAAAATACTTAATATCACATTGATGCAATTTTATAGTAAGTGGCCATTGAATGAAAATATTTATTTTGATGAGCTAACAAATAAGTTAATAAATTGTTCACAATGTTAAATGGAAAGAAAATTTACTAGATTTAAGATACGGTAACCACGGATTTGAAAATTTATGTTTTCTAGTCATATAAATTAATGCTGCCGGTTTTATAGATCACAAATAATTAAATACGATTTTCTAGCTACAAAATTGTGAGATAAAACAAAGTATTAAAAATACTTTTCAAAATTCATGAGGAAAACATTATTCCACACAAATATTCATTTTTTTCTGTATTTGATACACTGTATTGCATGTGATAATATTTGTAATAATAATAAAATAATAATAATAATAATAAAAATAATAATATAAATATATATATATATTATATGAACATATTTAAGGAGCTATTTCTCTTAATCTTTCTCAAAGACACATATTATACTTTTGTAAGAACAAAATACATATATTTGTTATTATTTTACTTTTAAAAGGATTGTATTTTTAGACATTCCAATGTTTTTAAATAGCTTACGATTACAAATAAATTTGTTACAGTTTCGCATGCTTTTATATTTTCAATTAAAATGTTGAGCCACTTTATTATGTTATTTGATTTGAGATTCTCGCCTTGTGAAAGAATCATGACTTTTATAAGAAGGCATTATTGTATGTGGAAGTTTTAGTATACTTGTATTGGAAATTACCCTTACAGAGACTGAAAATACATTAGTTTGAGGAAGACATTTAGCGAAATTGATGTAACAACGATATAAGTGCATAAAATGATTATTTTAGAACTTATAAATAATTCAGATTCAATTTATGAGTTTTATTCTTGAGCGGATCTAATTTTGCTGCAATTGAGATAAGTATAAATCTGAATTATAATCTTTGTTTCGGATGCAAATTAGCAACCACTCCACATTCTTTATAAAATTTTGATTTGGATTTCTTTTATATGGAATAAGTATACTTCCCTTATTTGTTTAACTGACTAGTTATTGGCTGATTATTTATCACTTCTCGATGGCTCAGAATCTTTGTGGCGAAGTGGAGGTGTCACAAAATTTCGTTATCATTTAGACTAAAATAGGTGCAAAGCTATAAGAAAAATGGTTTAATTCCTAATTTTTATAAAAATTCACGGATGAGTGCTTGTTTGCACGCACGCATATATATATATATATATATATATATATATATATCAAAATGGAATTAAAAGTTATTTTTAATGCTGCGTCATGCTTAGGGCAAAGAGTCATTATTAAATATGTTTTTTATTTAACATCTAAGTCATCGCAATCAGCAAATTACTTTACAGAAACTAGGTTAACGCCGAACACAAAGGGACACAGATATTTTCACTTCAAAATATTGCATGCTAATAATGAATAAGTAATATTTACCGTTCAGGTGTTCACCTTTTCGAAGAAAAATACGTACAAAAATAATTATAGACTTAAAAATATTAAGTTATTTTAATTTTTTACAAATATTAACAGATTTCTAACATCTTAATTCAGGATGATTACCACATTACCACAAAAATCTTAAATAATATATCTTGTATATTTTATTTATAGAAATGGTTAAAACTATTAAATATTCAAAAGCTTTTTAAAAAATAAAAAATGAAATATGTAGTTCTAAATTAATGAATTAAAAAGTACTAAATATATTCTAAAACACATCATCATATAATACAGATAACACAATCTATTTACAGAAAAATAAAACTATTTTTGTATAAAATATTTATGAATTTTGTTGCTCATTTATCTTAACAAAATATGAATTTTTAAGCAAACAAAAATTCAAAATTTTTAAAGTACAACTAATTGCTCCCTTAATTTGCACCACGTAAATGTATTTCTTATAAATTTATAAAGTAGTTATAATTTAAGCAATATTAAAATATTATAGAATTTTTAACTTTTTTTTTTACATTATGGAGGTTTTAAGTCATTACTTATCTGTTAATAATTTATAATTACATTGCTGTAAATGTATATATGAATTTTACAATTACAGAATGGAGTATGATTAACAAAATAATTAAGAAATTTCATTTATTTTAAATCTTAAATTTTAATTTGCTATCTTTAACTTTCAGATTTTGATCAAATAATTAAGATTGGTTATTATTTTTTTTTCTGAATTGAACTGAAACATTTTGGATAGAAAAAAGAATGATTAGGTATATTTACAAAATTATTGTTAGTATAGATGATTAGGTCATTTATTATGAAAAACACAAGAAAATTATTGTTGTTACTATAGATTCTCTCATTGAAATTTAAATAGAGATTAGTTGCATCATTACAAGTTTGTCCTCATTAGGATATTCCTTAGTTTGATTTAGTTACATTTTTACCGTTAAATTTAATACACTTTTCTAGAAGAACAAATTTTAGTTAAACTTCTGATATGTGATAACTTTATTTAAATTACTATGTTTAAAAATTAGTCAAAGTATTTTTTATCAGGTTTTCATTTTCAACAGAATTGAAAAGATCTTCAACTTCAAAGCAATACATTAAGTAAATAATTTTACTTTGAATGTATTTAAAGATATATTTACTATTTTTAATAATAGCTGCAATATCAAGGTTGTTGATTGTGCCTTTTAAGCAAATTGAGTCAAAGCACAAGGTATATTTTTAGATTTTTTTTGAGGTTTTTTTTATGATTTTATATAAATAAATACTTTGACTCTTTAAATCATGTGAAATAATCATGTGTAGGTAAATCTGAAAAATAGGATCAATCATTTTCCAACATTGAAATGAAGACGTTAGAAATTAAAGCACGTGATAATTTCAAAATAAGAGAATAATGAATGAAAGAAAAAGGTAATGTGCATATAAAATTTATAGACATGCATTTATCTTAAATAGATAAACAAAGAGGAAGATTTCACATAAATTAGTGATAATTGAAAACTATCGTTAATATTTGTTACTGTTTATTATTAGAGATAACATTCCTTTTATAGTAATATTTAAAAAATATGGAAAATGAATTTCAAACAATGCAATAAAAGTTTTTAAAATCAATAACGCCTATAAACAACAACAAAAAAAAAAAACTGAAATATTCACTGGAAACTATATTACTAAACAATGTTATCAGACTTCTTATACACTTCTGAAATTTCCCTTGTTTATTTCATTTCACCCCCCGCCGCGCGCCCGCCTCAAACATTCAATAAAAATTAAGAATCAGTACCATTCTACAATGATAAAAACATTCGCTGTTGTTTGATATTTTCCAAATTTTAATTACATTTCAATCATTTTGATTAATGAATAATAATATACTACTAGAGTATTTCAAAGAAAAATGTTAAAAATCAAAAAAGGCATTCTTAAAAACCTTAGTAAAATATAAAAGTATGCATCCTTATTGTCACGGGCAAATATTTATAGAACTAGTTCTGAATTTGATTGCTATGGAATTTTTTTCATATTGTTGGTATTAACTTGAAGGCAATAAATGTCGTCTTTAATGAATTCAAACTTTTTTTTTGAAGTCAATAGCCTTTTTTTCAACTGCCCTGGGATATAACATCCCTCTTTCCCTCTTTAAAGGCCAGAGGATATTAAAAGAAGACAAAAAATTGCTTCCAACAGTTTTCGTGACAAAATACCATTGAAGTTAAATCACTCATGCAGAAAAAAAGAAAGAATTTCGCAAAATCTCATAACTCTAGCAACACTTTTAATTAGTTGAAACCTAAAAAGGAACTCCAATTAAACTACTTTCTCCTCTTATCGAAATAATTAAAGAAGTGACAAAGAAATTCCTGAAATAGCTGTTGCCATTTGATGAAAATAAAATTATACAGAATTGGAAGGAAGAGGGTAAAAAAAAGGTACCTGCCTTACCGCACCATTCATTTCCTATACTAATGAATAAAGATGAAAATCCCTATTTGTTTCTTTATTAGAAAGGAAACCTCAAACTAAATTTAGAAAAAGTCTTTGAAGAAAATTTCATTTCTATAAATACCGGGATTTATTACATGAACAGAATGAGGAACTGTAACAAATACTTTTACTTTTTTAAAAAAAAAATTAAGAATGACATTTTTTTTCCAGATAAATCTTTAAAGTCTTTCTTTGTTTCTTTTTTGCACTAAAAGTTTAATACGAAATCAGACATTCTTTTTCATACTTCTTATATTGTTAGTTTATATATATTAGAGTTATAAGGTAAGTTTTTAGTGCTTTTGTCTTTAAACTGATAAAGTAGAAGGTTTCAAAGAAGAAACAATTTATTGATCGAAAGAATTTAAAGTATCTTTCTTCAAGATTTATCCGATCGTGCTAGAATTCTTTTTGGTTATTTTCTTTTAAATTCATTCATCTGTTTAGCAACTGCTAAATCATGAATTGAAAAAGCTTAAAGCACCGTTTTTGGATAAAATTATACTAGTTTTATCATATTTTTATACACAGTCAAATATAAATAAATTATATGCTTTTATTATAAGATCTTGTATAAAAAGTACAATCATTAAAATAAATTACATCTTGTAACAATTTAAACATACCAGTATAAAACGATTGAGGACCTACTCTTATAAATTCCTAGTAGTGTTATCGAACTTTAACAAACTGACTTAACTGATAACAATCAATGTTGTTTTAAATTATTTTTTTTATTGATATCTTATTTTAAATGTATAAATCGTTTAGTTAAAATATAAAATCCATTTTAAACGGTATTGTTGTATGAAATGCAAAGTAGTTAATGTTACGTATAAAGATAAAATCAATATAAATTGAAATATTTCCTGATTATAAAATAACTTAAATTAATTTTTTTATAAAATTTGTCTTACAAAACACTAAGCTCTGAGATTAACTAGGAATTGCTTAGAAGTTAATTTTAATTTTTAATAATAAATAATATGATTTAAGAAAATGTATACATAAGTGGACTTTATGTCACATGTTTTGAAACTGGTTTTTATTCTGAATAAAAAATTCATTCGAAAACAAATATTTTATAGTAATTATTAGATAAATTTAAAGATAATAATTACAAAAATATGTAATGAAATGAAGGTTTATTTACTTTTCCTTCGTAAAAGAAACTGATTACTAAAAATAACACTCAAAATGCAGATAACAAAAAAATATATATTTAGTCCAAAAAATTAATGAGGATCAGAAAATTTTCTAATTTATTAAAAAAGAAGTAGCAATGTATAATAAATGTAAAAGTCAATTGTATTGATAAAACAATTCAGGTTAAAGTGAATTATTGTTCATGAATGAAATTTAAAATTATAACAAAAGGAGCTTCTTTAAAGTTTCCTAGCGCTCTCATATTTTTACATAAATATATGAAGAATTTCACGGATAAATTATTATAATTTACATTTAGTAGAAAACTGTACAAAAAATACACACGAATCCAAACGAAACGTATGTAAAGAAGGAAAAGATATTTATAAATAATTTGAAGCATTACTTTCATTGCATTTAATTTCATAAAACATATTATTATATTTTCTATTATATTATTACTATACCTCTATAAATAAAAGTGTTATTGTTACAAAAGAGTATTTTATAGAAAAATAAATACTTTCATTTATTTAATATAAATAGAGAAATCTGTTTTTCCCTATGTTTCGAACAAGCACATTTAAATTTATTATATTAAAAAATACAAATTGTGTTTTTCACAAAAGATAAGGTATTATTTTAGTTAAATATCTTAAGTACAATAAGAAATGATATACTGCAAGATCATTGCAGATTCGAAATTCTTATTTTTATGATTATTGCAATCATAAAGAAGTATTTGAGTAAATTTATGACATTTACAGATAAGATTTAAAAATTAATGTCTATTCTCTTTTATTTTCCAACTATTGATAAAATTAAAATATATTAAGAATTGTAAAAGAAAACAATTCTTTATTGCTGATGTTCAAGTTATAAATTTGGATAACTAATCATGAGATTCTCTACGATTAATTTACTTGACGTTTATGGAATCTAGAGTAAGAGAATTATTTAAGATTCCCTATTTCTTTCAATGGTATAGTTTGCCATGAAGTATGTTATTGAATGAAGGGAGAAATATCTATAGCTTTTAAAATAGGATCTGCCCTAAAAGAATCTTGAATTTTTAGATGTCCAAATGGACATAGATAAATAAAAAATTTGAAACTCAGCTTTTTTTCTTTTTCTTTTTGTGGGACATCGTACGCAGGAAATATAAGTATGCTATTTCCATTTCTTGGAAAGAGCAAAATATACTATATTCTATACAGAAGCCAAAAAACATATATCTGAGGAACAGAAATTTTTATTTTATTTTTGCCATATTAAAATATAAAAGCTTAAAAGCATCAACTGGCGTATAGAAACTGCCATGGTGAACTAAAGAGCTTTATTGAAAGACGATGTTACAGTAAGGAATCCATTTACTAGGAAATGTATACCTAAAACAAACTATAAATGGACATTTAATATAAAATGAATCAGAAAAAGCAACTTGATCAAAGATCTTGTGTCAAAAGTAGTTCTACGTGTTTAAAACTTCCCGATAGCATTTAAAGGTATTATATTCTTGCAGTAGCTGTAAATATTTCATGCATCTTGAATATTTATATTGGAGATATCTGCTTTCCGTGATAGATCTATACGTTCAGTTAATAATAACGCATTTAATTCAAGCATTTTTTTTAGAAACGGGAATTTTCTATTAAATAAAATGTTAATATTTATATAAATCTATTATCAACAAGATACTGAATTAAGAGTTTAAAAACATTTATTAATTCTGTATTATAAAGAAGTCATAAGACTATGACATAATAAGCCAGAAGCGAAACTTAAAACACAGTTCAACGTGTTAATTTTTACAAGTAAAGTATATTCTCTACTTTTACAGTTACAGAATATCTTTATTATTTTATTGTACGCTATGGAATAAAAAAGGAATAAGGAATGTAGCAAACAAAGCTCTATCAAGTTTGCATTCAGATTAACTAAGCTTTAATGGGCTTATTTGTATCAGACAAAACTATTCGTAGATTTAATCATTTATTTGGTTTACAAATATTGTTTGATGTAGGTTAGATTCGTCTTGCAATAAAAGACATTGTTTAATTACATTATATGAATAAAAAATAGCAATAAATATTTGTAAAAATGTTTATGTAAGATTTAAATTGTTTTCTTCAAATATTTGAATGTATGTTGCATCAAAAATAATGACCATCTATATTTCATTCTTCCAAAAAATAATTGCATAATGCTTGTTTTGAAATGTGTCAATTTATTTCTTGAGCCGCAGATCATTATATTCATCCTTTGGAGTAGATATAACTCCAAATAAATGATAGATAATAATAAATGCTTCTTCATATTGCATGTATAACTTACAAATGATTACGTCCCATTGTTTCATACATTAAATCAGAACGTAACACTAAACGAGAATAAATTTTAGTTGGAACGTAACACTAAATTGTCTAAGGGTATAACTCAATAAGAAGTCCCCCTAATTGATTTATAATCTAATATCACGTTCAAAAGTTTCAAACGCATGTTCTTAGATTGAGTTTTCCTTTCAAAAAAATCTATATCCAATATGTAAACCAATCATAATATTTCTTTCAATATCTATATTTTTCGATATTTATATCTATTCTATAAAAATATAAGTGAAACAGTAAAGAAGATTTTCATTTGAATGTAATTAAAGAGACGGCATAAACATAAAATTATGTAAATAGTACTTATTTGCGGATAACAATAAAATGAAAATTTATAACTTATTTTAATTTTTAATTGTAATCAGGAAATGGTTCTTTGATGCAATCTTAAAACTGAATAAATTATTTACACGAAATTATTTCATTTGTAAAATGTGAATTTTAATAGAATTTAATTAAAATCAGAGGAATTTAATTGAACTTTTAAAACTCGAATTCACAACTTTAGATGCTATATGGGGTACATACCCTCTTCTCCAGATGATGTAAGCATTCTGAGTTATTTCTTTTGAAGCCTTCATAAAGTTACTATAAATTGTTTCAATAGTGATAACAAATAGAATAATCCTTTTGACCATTGCATTTTTATTAGTTACATTAAATCTCAATAACAGCACCTTGTAGCAATTTTTATGAAAGAATTAAAGTGGATAAATGAAGGAAAATAAAATATATAATAAGAATGAGATTAAATATTTGATTAAATGTAATATATTTTAGTATTGAATGATTTACAAAAAGTAATAGTAATTTTAAGTTTATGAAATTGTGTTTAAGTTTTTATTTATTGAATTTATTAATATTTATAAAGTTGAAGTTTATTTAAATTTTGAATGTGATGGAATTCTTATTTTTATAAGAAAATGCACCACTAAAATTAATCTTTCATGACATTATATTAATTATAATATCTTAAAAACCAATCTTTCTCGAAAATCTTATAAATATTTTAACCGTAGTATTCAAATAGTTATGCCAATCAAATTCTTATTTTTTGTTGAGGTATTCAATTTTAATAAAAACTTACAAATGATACAGCTGCGTTACGGAATATATCTTACATTAAAATAACTCTCTACGAATACCGAAAAATTAATTACTAATATAATCCAAAAAAAATTTATTTTTGAAAATTACGGGATGTCAGAAATTAAAAATCTTACTAATAACTTTCAAAATAAACTTAAAAAGACGTTATTTAAAGAAGGTAAGATGTAAGAAGACATTTTAAGTTTTTGATTTAAAAAAAACTTTGTTCTCTTGGAAAAAAAAACATTTTTGTATGCTAACATCCTTTGAAACGAGGCCATGTTGTTTCGGATTTTCCTTATGAACATATTTATGGCTATTGTACCGACACGAACGTAATGTGTACCGTAAGACATGATAAACAACTCACAATACGGTGACAGTACTAGCAATGCACTTAGTTTGGGACATACATAAATTTCGAGCTTACACCCATTCGATTATCAAACCTATCTGCATTTATAGCGAAATTTAAGCTCAATACTCTACCTTAGTCATATTTTTAAGTTTGAACCAAATCTAAAATCTCTCTTCATCAGTTCGCACAGGTTTGATCGCATCGAATCATCTTAACTGGATACATTGTGTTTTCTTTCTTATAAATCTTCTGATTTGCTTATTCTTGATATTTTGGAATAAAGCCTTTTTATTTACAATTTTAGTACCAGATTTATTTTTAATACGACTGTCTAAAATAATACTATCAAAACCTTCATTTTATAGCAATGGATCGTAAAAAATCTACACTATTTTAATATATATAGGAAAAAAAGGTTTTTGTTGTTCATGAATTTGTTGGGAAAAAATCATCATGTTACTTTTCTTTTTTAGAGATAACCAGTTCAATCTTTCTTTTCTTTCTCAAATAAACTTTCGCAGTTATTTTTCTCTATTATTAATAAAGGGTTTTAAAAAATTATATTATACCAATATATGTTTCACAATCATACACACACGTAAGAAACTTACTCCTAGTTTAATAAATATTACATATATTTATCCTATATTGTTAAGTATATCTATAATTTGTATATTTTGATTTTATGCTCAACGAAGAAAACATATGAATCGGGCCATAGTTTTATGAAGTCAATTTTTATACAACTTTATTTTATATTGATATATATACTACGCATGCAGGTTGTAGGAAAATACACAAAATAGGAAGCCTTCGTTAGAAAGAGTCTGTGGAAAAGGGGTTCATGGAACAAACAGCTTTGAGAAATTCATTTTAGGAACTCTTTAACAAAAATTTAATCTTGAACAAAAAAAGATTTCATGATACAGTAGGGCAGACGTCCTTTAATTCGCCTAGTTCAGGACCATGGTCTTGACCAGATAATTGGTTTTGCCATACTTCAATACAGATTTAGCGGGAATACCAAACGTAAATCACTAAAGGTGTAAATATTCGACAACATATATTTCATTTTCATCTAGCAACTACAAAATTAAAATCAAACAATGAACATTAATGTAATTTAATATTTTTGTATTGATAGAAATCTCAGAGCAAAGAAAAATTAATAGAGTGCAATTATAACCCCGGTTCTTCATTATTTAATTCTACTAATATCTTTCAGTCTTCAAAAAAAATATGCCAGAGCAAGATAAAATATTTTATTTATTACTAAACCATAGATAAGGACACACTCTCTCAAATCTCAGTTAACTCGCCAATCCTAGATTATGATTTAAGAATGAAATCTTAGCTATCCAAATCCCTCTTTCTGATTTCAACAATTCTCACTAACAATACCTTCGTAACTTAGTACTTAAACTAAACATCACCTCAATCCAAAATATCAATTACGATATTTCAATCGAATTTACTAATGATTATTAGTTGACGTTATCTTCTATCTTCATTCATATTTCTTTCAATCTACTCCATTTATATATTATTATCTCTAATTCAATTCTCTACACTTCTATATTTTCGTATTATTTTCCAAACCCCTTTTCATTCTCGTTAGCAAGAAATGTTAATTTTCAGCAATTCAAATTATTATAAAGTCCCAGAGATTAGAGAAGACAAAATCGCGAATAGCCAACATCACACCAAAATACTTAAAACAAATTATAACGAGCTGCTCCATGGAAAGGAAAAACACACCTGTCAAGAAAATTAAGCACTCTTTGACAAGAAAAATTCCTTGTGGTCACACACACACACAAGGTAAACAAACGTGTCAAAAATTCTGAAAGCGGAAAGCAGAATAGCTGCAGAATTGTAGAATAATCCAAGCCATTGAATGCCGGGTTCAAGAGAATCTATTGTATCTAACTAGATGAAGAAACAGTTGTGTTGTATTTTTTTTATAATATTATAGGTAAGATTCACGATTGAGTATGACTAAAGCAAAACATTTTTATGGTCTCAAAATCTTTATTCTCGTATTCATAATACTAAAATTTCTCAATTGTTTTCAATGAAAGTTTAGTAATAATGTTTGTTTTTCAATAGTCTAAAGGAAGAATTAGCTGCGATATTCCGTTTCTATTTAATAAATTATTAAAACCTTTTATAATTATATTTCTCCTGATCTTAAGTAACTGAATTTAAAATTATAATAAAAAAAAATTCTATATTTTTTTGAATACAACATAAAATGTTTTCTTAAAACCATATAAATACCAAAGGCTGCAAAATATGTTAAGATAAAATTACATTTAGCAGCATTTTTAGGTGTTTTCTTTTTAAAGTTAATTTCATAAGCAATAAAAAACGTAAATTAAAAACGAAATGATAAACATTTAAGAAGGAGTAAGAAATATTTTAAAAACGAAATTCAAAATACCTATAATTAGTGTTTAAAAGTACAAATAAAAACCTTTGTTACAAAAAATACATTTTCTATAAAAAATAAACGCAAAGTTTAAGATACTTGTTTTAATTAAGTTAAAATATGAATGATTTGAATATAACTATATATGTTTCACTGAGATTATTATTCTCATTCATCAACTCTACAAGAATCCAAGCTTTTATAATTAAATAATATTTAATTTTGTATTTCAGTTATGCACCGATGATAGAATTTTTTTTTTTTTTTTTCGTCATTTAAACTTTTATGATATATGTTGCTGACCTTCCAAATGCGATACAATGAAGGAAGCATCCAAACCACGTGATATTTTCACCGTGGGTTTTCATGTTAGGGATATGCAAATGATTAGCACTTCAGCACGGGAGCTCATCATGGGTGCCTATAGAACCACCAGCAAGCGCTATTTAAAAGGAGAACAGGATGTCGTTTTGAAGAATTATATTGAGACCCGAAATTTCCATCTACAGCCAAGCTCTGAGTATCAACAACGAACAGTGACATAATCTCGAAGCCTGCTGACGCGGCATAGACACTGGAAGGAAGCCAACTTACGTGCGTCGTTTTGAAGAACTGATATTCCTTTTCCCAGGGGTTGTATTACGTGAGAAGCTTCAGAATAAATACCTCTAAGAAAAATACGAGCATCATTCGAGCACGTTTCTGAGTTAGACCGAGGAAGAATTATTGACTGAAGCAAAGGTGGGTTACCCTTTCGAGATATTAGACTGGAGACACTGGAAAAGCTTGCTGCTGTTACTTGATATGTTGTTATACTGATCCTGCATATAGTATTATGATTTAGGGTGGTACGGAGTTCCACTCCCGCAACCTTCCAATACGCATTGCCGATACAATGATCAGTCAGTATTAGAGATTTTAGAACCTGCTGATCTCCCTTATCTTCAGAGTTTGCCTGAAGCCACCATCAAGACAATGCGCGACCACAAGTGGCACGCTATCTTCAAGATTTCATTGTCTAGCAGAATGCATTGCTGTTTTGGCCTGCTCATCCTCTCAATCTATCACTTGTGGAACAGGCCCGGTTGCTGATTGGAGAACGATTGACTCGGCATACACTTCCTCCCCTCCGTTTTTACAATAGATCAACTTAAGCAATGTGTGGAGGCAGAATGGGCTTCCATAACCCAACAAGACAAAAAGGTAGCTTTATTTCAATGAAAAGGCGTGTAGAAACAGTTTTTGCCAGTCAGAGCTAAGCATTCACTACTGATTTCATCATTTTTCTCACTTTCTCACTTTGCTGTAATTGTTTTTATCATTTCACCTTTTTATTGCGTTTTATTTCTTAAATAATTTGGCTGACTTAATCATCATAATTTTAATTGAAGTGTAATGAAATCATTACATTTAGCAGCAACATTAAGGTATAAGTTAAGAGTAAACCTTAACAATATTTTATTTGGGTTTTTTTTAACAATATTTTATGTTATTTAACCTACCATGATATTTTCAACTTTGTTTTATATTTCATTTATTGAACTTTTTAAAATTTTTACGTTTCTTTTGCATGATTTGTGATTATTTTATAGAATCATTTTCATTTCAGATGATATTATAATGAGAAATTGAAGAATATTTTATCCTCCATTTTTTAATATAAGTAATTTACATCCCTTTTAAATCATTTAATTTTTTAATTTGCAGCAGAATTCAGCTATATCATTATACTAAGAGAATCTCATGAAGTAATCGATTTTCTTACACTGTACATAATGTTTTCAATATTCCGGTCAAAAATGTGTTAAATGTAATAAATATGTGCCACTCATTGAGTAATTTTCAGTTGATAAATTTCAGTAATGAGTAAAAACCTTTAGAGAGAAAGCAATGATCTAAAAACACACTTTATATCGTTTTACTAAACATGACTCGAATTAATTGAGAAAACCTTAAATATGATATGAATGAAATTAACCAAAAAATTAGGAAATAAAATTCCAGAACTTCGTTTTTAAGTCTTAAGTTTTTCGTTTTTAAGATTTTAAGAAACGTTAAAAATACATTGAAACTTAATGTGAAAAAAATGGGGTAAGAATACAAAATTGCTCGGAAATTATACAAAAATATAACTACTACTAAGATATGGAAAGGGGTATAGAAAAGTGCGAATATTAATTGGATGATGAAAAAAAAACCCATAAAATCACTTTTATAAGATTCACTATAGAAAGAAAAGAAATTTTTTGTAACTAACAAATTCGTATTATATAAATGTGTATAATTTTTCAAAAGGAAATAATTGGTATTTTTAATAATGATACGTTAGAATTCGTAAGGTTCCTTTTTCTCGTGTTGTTGCTACATAAATGGACAACTGCTTAAGAAACAATATTAGTTTCTTTCTTTTTGAACTGTACACACACACACACACACACATATATATATATATATATATATATATATATATATATATATATATATATATATAACATTTTCAGTTCCCTTCAAAATGGTTTCAAATGAAATATGAAATTTTTCTACTCTAAATCCGCTTTTACGTATTAATATTTTGAACCGAAATTTTTTTTAATGTTTTGAAGCTACAAATCTCTTTCAAATTTTTCCTTTCATCTATTCGTTCCTTTTCTCCATTATCCAAGTCTATTCCAGAATTACTTTTGATCTATTTTTTTTTATTTCTATATTTTAATATTTTCCTTTGGAGCTTTTTTAAGTGAGTGAAAATCTCTTAAAGATATCTTCTTTGGGATTGCGAACCCCTTTTTGATATCTTTATCTCAATCGAATTGAGATCCCTCTCTCTGGAAAACATTACTCAATTTATGGTCCACTGCAACGGCATTTTCTATTCAATTTACTCTAAATGACGGATTCAAAATGTTTACTTTCGCTTTTGAACGTCTGTAAGTATACTAGACCTTGAGAGAAAAAATGATATGAAATAAAATGTTGGCAAATACATATCGAAAATAGAAAAAACATTGATTTATTTTCGTATCCATCTATTTTGTTCTATTGCGAATATTTCTTCGAAAAGGCATCAAAAACTATAATGTTTCATATACAGTTATTTGACTGAAATATGCTTAAAATGAGGATATTGTATAGCATTTATTTTGTAACGTTTCATAATCTCAACTGTATTTTATAATACAACCTTAGTTTTATAGTTATAAATTTATCTTAAGGTAAAGGATTTTAGAGTTTATTGTTGAGTTTATGTTATTAACTAACAAACAGTATTTTTGGTTGACGTGATTCTAATGTGTGGCTTCCATACGGCATATAATAGATATTCTAGGAACTATTATTGAATTATTCTTTGAAAGAGGAATGCCTATACCGCAAAAAGATCTTTTACAAGTTACTTACTGCTTGCATACCTATTTATAAATTACTAACAGCCAAGTTTTAGGCGATTGAAATTAATTTTATAATAAATAGTGAGTTAATTGTATTTCAGATTTAGTAGGGAAACTCCAATAGGGGCTGTATAGATTAAATAATTGATACATTTATTTACCAATCATGATTATGCCATTGTGCTTGAGAAGACTTCCTAAAATGCCTGAACTCATCAATATGAAAAAAAAATTGAGAACAGCAGCGTTCTACAGCGTTATGTATCGGTAAAAGCATTTATTAAATTATTGATAAATAATACCTTTGTGTCAAATTACATTTAGGAGTAATTTTTTTATATTATAAATTTAAGAATCATAAAAAAGGAGACAATTGGAAGTGATTAAAATTTTAAATATTTTGTTTCCAAAAATTGAGCTAAGCCTTATCAAATTATTTTATCGCATTAGATTATTATGATTATTTATTTTCGTTGTTTTTATTTGTAATGATAGTTTAAATAAACGTAAATAAAATAAATATTTCTTGGCAAACTGTTTTTGGCAGTTCTCCAGTAAGAAAAAGAAAATTCACATATATGTATGCTGTTCTCACTTAGGTCTCAGAGTATGCATGAGGCCATCATAAAAAGTATTTTCCTTAATGAAACACAAAATATAAGTGTCTGTTTGTAAGACTACTTTAAATATGATTTCTTTTAGTAAGACTTAATTAAAAATGAAATAGACTGCAATGTAATCAGCAAAATTCAAAATGATATTAATAAAAGGTATGTCATCATATATCAACTTATAAATTCCATCATCATATTTCTACATGGCCATCATCCCATAGTCCTTTAAATAGAGAAATTTTATTTAAAAAAATATAAATAATTATAAAAAAAATTAAAGTTTATTCATCAAATTATAGTTTTTCTTCAAATCCATAATCTGAACAAATGGGAACGAATTGATCTATAATCTGATCAACTAATAAATTATTCGGAACATTTTTAATTTTAAATATTAAAATCTAAAATTCAAATTTATCTCCAGTTGCATGTCTTAATTTAATGTGTTATCTATTTAATTCTCATTTCTTTCTAAAGCGTGGAAATTTCCAATTTCCTTATTCCATAATATAATTCTAGTATTTTAGTAAAATAAGACCACATTTAAAACTTCGAGGTAAGACAAATGTTAATAAAATAAGCTAAAACAAGTAGTAAATAATAAGAGGGTTGTTCATTTAAATAAATTCCAATAAGATAATTTTCTTTTCTTATTTAAAAAAGTAGAGCACTGTTTTTCACCGAATATATAAGCACATAGTTTGATTAAATATTTGAAAAAGTAGCACCCTGGAGGGTGTTTCTTTTTTTACCCTTGGTAAAAAATTGCCAGTTTTTCTAGTGGTCTTTTGTTGAAAGAAACGATTTATTTTTCGTCGAATATTTGTAAGCATGGAATGGCCGAGAAAAACATCTTGCTCTTTCTTTCATAGAATATTCGAAAATCGGAATTTTTTGTTCGCAAAAGTAATATGCTAAGAACACAATTCAAAGCTCGATGATAAATCTTATTTCATCAGCTTTTGTATATGAGTTATAGTAAATCATAGATACTATTTCATTTTAGAGATACGTATCTTGATATATGTCTAAGTATAGTGAACCCAATTTTTAAGCTGTAGAACTACATTGTGATAACACCAGTCAATAGGAACAAAATCTTTCCTCTTCAGATCAGAAGCAAAGTGAAGATGAAACATTGTATATTGTGTAGAATTGATTGCCTCATACAATATTTAAATTTTGCTGTCTGCGAAGAGTTTTATTTCACCAGATCGATTCATACGCTATTGATTATTCATAAATATATGACTAAATAGATATAACGTAACTAAAAATTGATTTTTTGATACTGCATTCATTTTATTAGAAGAGCTCCCTTTCGATAAGAGAGTTTTATTTTATTCTATGTTATTTACGTTTTAGAAATATAAACACTCCTCTATAATCTTATTAGTCTTGTTTTTATGTTGAAATACCTGTCAATTTCAGACTTTCAGATATTAACACATATAGCTAATTAATTTTATTATTATGGTACTAATATACTTTGTAAATAATTATTTAATAATTATTTAATGTTTTGAATGGTATAATTTTTCTCTAGTGAAAAGAACTTTCCTTCAAAAAATTCCAAAATAACTTTAAATATTATTTTACTTAATTATCTTAATATACTTGTAATCTAAAGTTAGAGTGAAAGGTAATTTTTAAAATGCATTTTGAGACTTGATCTAACCGCAGTTCTTAAAAATTTTAAATAATGGCTTTAATATTCCTACATTATTTGAGAAAATGCATTTTAGCTACTCAAGTCGCTTACAGTGTCATGGGAAGCTTTAGAACAACTTCATAAAATTATGTAAGCAAAATTTCTTTGTTACAGATTAGATGTTTCGGGTACATTTGGATCTTTCTACCTGATTTAGTTACTAACTTGGTTCCTATACAGAAACTATTAGATGTTTAAATTTGTGAGTGTATATGTTACTTTTTTAGATTATATTAGAAAGGATGTGATGAAATACCCAAAGCTCTTCTAACATTGTGCCACTGAGGTGACCCCCTAATAAAGCGACTACTGAAGCTCTTTAACTGTAATTGATATGTGGACGAGTAGAAGAAATGGAACGAGAACATCAGTTCCTCTGGGAATCGAAGGATCTGGAAGGTTAAAGGAGGAGTAGATTTTTGTTGCAATTGGAGGTTTCGTGGTTGGCTTCTATAACTTAAATTGATCTTTTACTCTTATAACAAGTCAATTGAAAAGTCCCCGGCCTGACAAATAGATGGCGCTACTAGAATTAAATCCATATGTGTTTTAGTTAGCCCTAACCCTCAAAAGATGCGTGTATAAATTTGACAGCTGTCGGATCATTAGTTTGTGAATTATAGCATTTTGAGTGAAGCAACTTTTGCTATTGTGAAAAAAATAGATAAAAAGGAATTTCGCGTGATGATAAAATATTGCTTTTTGAAGGGGAAAAATTACAGTTGAAGCAAAAACTTCGCTTGATGCCGAGTTTCCGGACACTGCCCCAGGAAAATCAACCATCAAGGATTGGTATGCTAAGTTTAGACGTGGTGAAATGAACACCGAAGACGGTGAACGCCCAAAAGAGGTTGTTACCGACGAAAACATTAAAAAAATCCACACAAATGATTTTGAAGGACCGTCAATTGAAATTGAATGAAATAGCAGACACTCTAAAGATATCCACTGAACGTGTACATCATATCATTCACGAATATTTTGGGTATGAGAAAGCTCTGTGCAAAGTGGGTGCCGCGCGAACTCACTTTTGACCAAAAACAACGACGAGTTGATGATTCGGAGCAGTGTTTGAAGATGATCAAGCGTAATAAACCCGAGTTTTTGCGTCGATAGGTGACAATGGATGAAACATGGCTCCATCATTTCACTCCGAAGTCCAATCGACAGTCATCCGAGTGGACTGCACACGATGAACCCGCTCCAAAGCGTGGGAAAACGCAACAGTCGGCTGTCAAGGTTATGGCGTCTGTATTTTGGGATGCGCATGAAATAATTTTCATTGACTCCCTTGAAAAAGGAAGGACCATCAACAGCGACTATTACATAGAGTTATTGGACCGTTTGAAGGACGAAAAAGGGCCGCATTTGAAGAAAAAGAAAGTGCTGCTTCACCAATGCACCGTGTCACAAGTCAGTGAAAACGATGGCAAAATTGCATGAATTGGGCTTCGAATTGCTTCCTCTTCCACCGTATTCTCCAGATCTGCCCCCAGCGACTATTTCCTGTTCTCAGATCTCAAAAGAATGCTCGCTGGGAAGAAATTTTCGTCGAATGAAGAGGTGATCGCCGAAACTGAGGCCTATTTTGAAGTAAAGGACAAATCGTACTACAAAAATGGTATTGAAAAGTTGGAGGGTCGCTATAATCAGTGTATCTCTCTTGAAGGGAATAATGTTGAATAAAAAAAACTAATTTTACCATAAAAATGTGTTTTACTATGGTAGGCCGGGGACTTTTCAATTGACCTGTTATTTATTTGGCTTCCACAACTCCTTTTTATTATTTTTAACCTGGTTTATTAACCTTGTGAATGATTTTAAAATAAATTGTATCATCGTGGGAAGAAGGTCATCTCTGTGTCCAGAGATGACCTCTGAAATGTTCAATATTTTTCTTTTAACACCTAATTTTATTTAAATCATAGAACTCAGAATTAATATTTGAAAATTCACGAGTGCTTTGTATTGTTATTGTTTTTATTATGAATGAAATCATTGTTGGCAAATTACATTTCAATTACTTTAATTATAACTAGCCAATGTAATTTTAGGTAGTAACAATGGAAGGATCTGAATTATTCATATAATTGTCAAATTGATATTCATAAAAATTACAAGTAAGAACCTTTTTGCCTATGAAGAATTTAAAATCCATCAATAAAATATTAAGTCAGTATTTTCAAGAGAAAATTATCCTGTTTCACAACGGTAAAGAAAAATTAAAACTATATTAATATGATTTTAATTAATTTTACTTGAGAACAAATATTGTCTGAAGATTTCCATTTTTACAATATTTAATTTCATTAAAAGTTTTGAAAGTTAGTTTTATGAAAACCGTAAAATTTATTAGTGTCATTTGAATTTTTTGTTAAATAGTTTTATAATTACTGAATAAAAATAATTTAAAATATCTTGTGCCATTAAATGTTGGGAATGAATATAATACTTGTTGAAATTATTATTAATAATTGTCTTTTTAAATCATCATTAGTTAAAATATTGATATGAAGGTTGTCCTATCAAACGAAGTTTCAATGGATATCATTGAAATTTACTGGAAAATTTGTATGAATCTGTTTGATATGATTGTAAAAGATTTGACAAAAAAGTTACAAATTTAGTGTTTTAAATAGTAATAATTCATGGATAAAGTATTCCTTTAGAGGCACTTTCATTTTTTAATAAAAATAGACGTTATTAACAACAGTCAGTGGGCAATTTTCCATTAAATCTATAAAAGTTATTAAAGTGCTGGGCAGTAAATTTTTCTTATTTATAAAAATTCAATGCTTCAACAATCAAATAAAAATGTTTCATGTAGATAAGCGTTGTGTGTATGTGTGTGTGTTGGAACTTTTAGCAACTGCTGGTAAAACAATTTTAACAAGAAATCTATAATTATATTTAAAAAAATTAACAATTATTTCTATATATAAATGATGATTAAAAATCAAAAAGTCTGAAAACTTCTGTTACAAAAAGTTAAAAATGCAAATATAAAAGGTAAATAACATGCAGGTAATGTAGAAATTAAGAGTTTTAAGGAATTAAAACATGAATAACTTTATTTCTGAAGTTATTACAAATACAAACTTTTTTTTGGCTTACAATATCCATTTTCAAAAATAACAAAACCTTTTCGCTGATAGGCTATGGTTGGATATTTTACGGAGCACATAGGCCCTTTGCGTTTTAATATTCATTTGAAAATCCTTGGAATAAGTTGCTTCTTCAAGTTACTCGCAGGAAATAAATTTAAATGTAAAAACTATTTGAAAATGCTTTGTCTCTCATAAAAAATTAAATTCAAAAATTTAACGAATATTAAGATAAAAATCACGAAATGTTGCAAACATTAATGAGAAATAGTTGAATTCACAAAAATTATGCTATTGGTAGAGAGAAGTATTGTGTCAGTAGGAATTTTAATTCACTAGCCAATCAAGGGGCTGCTTCTGGGGGTTTTACCTCACCTAAGAGATTTATTTTACATGTTATAGTGTTTTTTATCCCGTTTTCTCAAAAAATATTTTGATCACTCATTTTATAATTATATCCATTATTATCCATTATTTTATTTGAATGCATCCATACTTATAACCAACATTTAACACTTTTTTCTGAGAAAAACCTAAATTAAATTACACAATAAAAATGATTTATATATTGAATGTTCTTCATTTTTTTAAAGTGAGTAAAAAAGGGTATGAAAAAAGCTGTAATCAATAAAATTAGGGAAACGTTGTTACAGTTACTTACTTTAGTCATAGTTATGAAATTTGAAATATAGCATTAAGAGCTAAGGTATCCTATAAATAATGAATGCGTTTGGAAGGAATGGATGACTTATTAACCAAGAAAAACAGTTATTTTATTTACTTTCAATTTTTCATTTTGAATAACTCAAATGAAATGTTTGAACCAAATATTTCAATATTTGTTACGGTTTCTATTCAATGTGGCTTACCTTCCCCACAATAGTAAGTATATTCTTTCTTAAAAGCATTTTTGTTTTAAATACGAATATTTGTGCATATCAATGAGTACCAATCTACAACGTTCAGAGAAATTTTCTTCTTAAGCCACTGCCATATATGTACACTTTTATTTAATACCGGAAAGAACCTCGTTATCTTTGGAATATTTATAGATTATTTTGTTACTCCGTTATTACAAGAATATTTCATATTTCTTGAAAGCTTAAAAACTGAAGAATACATATTATTTTCCCTCCCTGTATTTAATGATGTAATTTAGGAGGATTAAAGAATATTACCATACATTCAATGCCGCTATTATTAACTTTATTATCCTCTAAAAGATCCCATTCTTAACCTTTCAAACGTCATTCTCTTTTCATTCTTTTATCCAAGAAGAAGAACATACCATTATATATATCCTAGAAACATTTTAGTGTGTTCGTTCCAGAACCATCTAAGTGTCCCCTCGCAAAGGTTAGATAGGTTCGAATCAGTTAATCAAGGCGCCACTATTTAATGACCAATTTCCTAGGACTATAAAGAAAACTGCCGCCATCAATTTATTAACGTTTATTTTGTTCGCTGAATTTCCGAAAAGTATAATTTCTTTTGTCACATTTCCCATCTTCCATGTCTTTTCTTTTCTTAGCAAGCCCGAATGTAAGTGGGAAGACTTCCTTCTGATTTTTTGAAATTGCTAATTAAAAATCGATTAAGATGCATTAAAAATAGAACGTTTCGGAAAAATCGAATTTTTGAAACTTCAAAATTTGAACCAACAAATGGCAACGGAAAGAAGGGACTTCCTTGAAAAATCATTTCAAGGAAATTTGCATTGCTCATTTTTACGGTGGTCTTTCTAAATTGAACTTTTGGAACATGTTCTAAGAAAGAGAGAGTGAGATCCAGGAAAAATATTCAACGGAATTGTTTGATTGATGTTTCAAATCCCATTCTTCCTTTAAGATGCCAAAATCAGTAGTCACGTAGATTATACATAATTACATACATAATTATAAGTACACATAATTATGTAAATATTTAGAAAAATTGTTTATGCACAATTTCTAAAGCAAATTTCCAAACTATTTTAAATATTAATAGAGAATAATCTTATTTTCAAAACTAGATTACAAAAATAGAGTCTATTATTATATAAATTCACCTACAGTATGTCCTATTTTTTGAAAATTAGCTAAAATATTGCATTTAAAATGGGTCTGTAATTGACAATTTGTATCCATTTCATTATGAAAAAAACTTTGCATTCCTTTGTTAAATAAAGGGATAGTTATAATTTGGTCATTTATATCTTAAGAATATTACACTCAATAATTATTTTATTCTTCATTCATTTGTTTTATTAACCATATAGACTATAATGTAATTTGTTTCGTATCGTTCAACCTTCCATGTTATATGTGAGTTTATTATACTGAATTTCAGTGAGATTTCTTAAGCAATATGGTGATTATGTGCCGTTTTACATGACAATAAATATTATTATATGTTAAGAAAAGAGTGGTATATTTAATAAATTTTCAATAATAGAAGTAGGAAAAAGAGATATGCATTTTATCTAAGATTGTTCTGAAAGAGAATAAAATTTCACCCGTGCCTTATATTCCGAAAACTGAAAAGTACTTATCGTTTTTAGAGCAAACTTACTCTCTTGTTAATATTATATTCAATATTCGTACAATATTAAGGTAAAAATAACAGTATCCCAATGTCTCATGACGAATAATATTTTAGCTACATTAGAAATGTTAAGCATCATATCAAGCACCATTTAAATTTACCATTGATATAAATGAAAACTGTAAATTATTTTAGAAATAGTAAGAACAAATATTTCAGAACTTATCATACTTTTATATTTCCCTCAAAAAATTTAGTCATATGAATTGAATTGAATATGTTATATTGAATTTCACTGTAAATGATTGATAATTAAAAAGAATTATTTTTCATTAAGGTCATATATATACACAGAGAGAGAGAGAGAAGATAATATATTTTATTCAAATCAGGTTATTCCTTTTCAACATATGCAAAGTATAGTGGGAGCAATGAATATAGGATATATATTGATGAAAATCACCCTCATGTAATTCCTCGGTACTAGAACGATGTAGAACATAAAGTATCAAAAGAAAGGTACTGACTTTAAATAGCAATTTAACTGTAAAGCATCAGATAGCTAATAAATTGTAAAGTTTTACCACATAATCTGTTAGTTCGAGTCATAAAAAGCTTTCTTTTTATAAGACACTTATTTTACTTTTGTTAATAACAAAATTATATTAATTTATTATGCAGTCACCACACTTATGTATGACCTTCTCCCACCTTTGTTCCTGGCAGCTTATCAGTTCCTTCTTTGTAAAATGTTGCTAGTTCGTACCGGAAGAAATTTCCAACAGTTTGACTTGCCCTCCAGAATTGAAAGGTTTTCGATTCAAAAAGTTTTGTAAGGCACAGAAAAGGGGGGGTCTAGATTTTCAGGATAAGATGCGAGGAATAGAATGGGTGGAGTAAAATAGACCGTCCAATTGTGCAAGAAGTTTTTGGGGGGCAATAAGAAAATTATATTTTTGTGATTGAGGAGTGCAGGACACTTTCCATGGAATTTCTTTATCACTCTTTGCAACTGCTGAACGTATGTATCAGCAATAATTATGAAATCTAACTTAAGACATTTCGTGATGAATAATACCTGAACAATTCCGCCAAAAGCACAGTAAAATATTTTTCTGTTGATGTTTGCTCTCAGATCTGACAGGGATATTTGATCCTTATAAAGGTGCTATCTTTTGCAAACGATATAATTACAGGTAACCCATATTTCACTGACAGTTAAAATAAGGATTATAAGGCTCGAATTTACTTCCGTGAGAACAGACTTGTGATGTTTATCATGTGATATTCTTTATTCCGTTCATTGAGATTATGAAGCACTCAACATAACGTGTTGACTTTCCCTAATTTCTCCAGGCAGAGTCAAACTGTTGATTATGATGTATTCAATCATTCTGTTATATCTCTTGATGATCGACGTGGTATTTGCTCCAATATTGCTTTTGAAAGTATGTCGTTAAGATTTGAAGAAACATATCGTCCTCGGTTCATATTTAAAGGTCTTATCTCCAGAACGGAATTTGACAAATCAATTTCTAACTGCTCGATCGCTTAAAAATCCTTATCGTATACATTACATATTATTTCGGTAGTCGCCTTAGTGCAATTGCCTTGTTTAAATTCCCAAAGCATCACGTGATGAATATGCAATTTTTCACTCCCCAATTTAGGGGTTAGTAACAATAGTTAACTATAACGTGCACCACTCAAAACAGCTGTCAGAAGATTAACTGAAACTATTCAGTGAAAACAAAGATCATTTGTCTTAGTGATTCATAGTGGGTAGATACGAGCCTCAGATTTTACGTAGATGCATTAGAAGTTGTTACTTCATGACTTAACCCAATATTATCAAAATATAGACCATTTTTCGAAGATTTTACTGAATTTAAATGTGAAGTATTCTAAGAAATAATACACTTATATTTTACAACTGAACATTGTGTTACATTACAAAATTATGGAACTTTTAATTAAGGATTTGCTAAAAAGAATAATAAATATGTTCAGGTCTGTAATATTGTTTATAAGATAACATTCTGTGAGCAAAAAAATCCATAATCGACTTTTAGCTTTCTATAAACATTACAATTTTACAATATAGAATAATGAAATAAATGTAATTAATATTGTTTTATTCTTTGAAATGAAATAATATGTGTTTATACCAGTAATTATTGATCAAACTATCTCACTTCATGATAATAAATCATGGTAACAATGATATATATTATCCTATCCATTGTATACATTATCCTATATTCTAACTACCATAGTAATAAGTTCATGGTTATTTCGTATGTGTGATCCTAGTTCTTTTAATCTTTTGATTTATACGAATACTCGATTTCCAAATTAACTTACATCGACATTCATTTCCCACGCTCTTAACTATTAGAGATATTTCAAACTAGACACTCAGACTCCATGATAAATACCTAAATATCCTTATATCTACTACCTTGTTATCTGAATAATTCTTACTTTAACTTCCGTGGAGAAACAAACAGGGAAAGTTTTATTGACTTAATTCTTTATTGTTTAACAAGATGGAAGTGCGTCCACCTCTATCCCGATGTATACCACTGTATTCTCGTCTAACATTAATAAGTAAATAATTCAATTATTTAAAGTTCCTTTGTTGTGCCACGACTGAAGTTCAAAATAGGGTTTTAATTAAATATTTAGAAATGAACCGAATTAGTGGAATATTATACATATATATATATATATATATAAAGTCAGTCAAAAGACCCTTTAAAGAATTAATTTATATAATTTTTAATGTTTTAATATATTATACATTTATTTCTATCTATAATATTATACATTTTTTGAAACTTTTTGTTTCCAAAAATATATAGAAACAATATCTCTCCTACGAGCATCATTGTCCAGCTCCCAAATTAGGATTTTGTTCTATACATTTTATATAATACCTTGCAATATCTCTTACTGCATCATTTGAAGTTCTTGACGGATATTGATCTTCATCTGAGCAATCGTTTTTAGGATAATTAGTGAAACCATAATTTTTTAGGTACTTCCAGAGAAAAAAAAAATCTGATGCAGTAAAATCAGAGAAACGTGAGAACTGATTACAAGGTTTCAAGAACGAGTTTTTGCTCCAGGAATTTTAGCGATGGTTGCCTAAAACCCATCAAGAATGACCTGGATGAGAGTCGATTGGGGATCTAATTCTTATAATGTGTCTGATAGACTCGTGTGTGAAGAAACGCTTACCCAATGGGAATATTACCGGCTTAAAAGGAGTACTTCTTAATAGAAGCGACGCACGTATACCCCCTAGATGAGAATAAAGAGATTTTTATTTTGCTTAATAATATTAGATACCTTTAACAGTTTGCTAAAGTTGTTTATTTCTCCATAAATGAAATCCAGAGCCTTGATTTTCGGATTCAGATAACAAATCCTAAAATAATTAATGTTTACAAAATTCATCCTCATCGTAAATTATAAAATGACTATGACTTCTGGTTCACAGTTTATATATATATATATATATATATATATATATATATATATTCAATTAATAGAAAATTTTTTAGCTAGTTCAAATTATTCAATCTGATTAAAGAAAATATAAACTTCGGAGTGATTACAATTTATCAGTTTGCTTAAGATAATTACACTGGACTTCATTTAATCCTTCATTTTGCATAACATTTTTACATTCAATTTTCTGTATTCGTTTTCTTTCAGTGATAGTACTCACGGTTTGATCGCTGATTTCACCATATGGTAAAAAAATAAGTAAAAGCATTTTTTTTCTTCAGTTTGATGGATTTTGGAGATAAGCACAAGCTGTTTGATAATGTATTAACTTCAAGTTGTGTAAAAGAAAACACAGACAGAAAAAAGTTTGAAAGAATAAAAAAGATATTCGCTGTAATTGTACATTCATCGCTATCATTATTTCATCGTTATCATCGTTATCAATTACATTCCTTTTATCTTACTTTATAATTATTTTAAAACGATAAACATTGTTTTATTTGCTGAAAAATATATTAAATTCTTAATGTGATAAAAAAAAATTAAAAATATGTGTAGGACGTTGCATAAAGGGAATTCAAAGATTCTAATGGTTTTATTTAACAAGGATTGTCTCTCACTATTGTTCATGTTAGAGAAAGAAACATCAATGCATTACGTAAGGATTTCTATTAAAAATTGCAAAATTTATGCTAATACATTCGTTAATATAAAATAGCGCTGATCATTAAACTTCTTACTCTACGAGGGAAATAAAATAGAATAATCGTATTAATTGTGCATAAACAGTATAGTGGGAGAAAGACGTAGTTACATGTACAAGTGCTTTGAGCTAAACAGTGTGCAGAATTCAGAACCCAAAGCGGCCGAGCTTGAACGCAATATCTGCTCTAATCCGGCTATTCATCGTGTTTAACTAAGCTTCCATGACAGATAAAGGTGCAAAGGGTGCATTAGACTTCATTCCATTCGACTTCAGTAATATGTGATAGTTTATCAATAGTAATAACTGGCAATTTTTTGAATGTCAGTCTTTCCAGTAACACATGATCAAATGTTCTTTATGAAAGATGGACCTGGAGTACGTGTAGACCAGAAAAACAGTCGAACACCTCCTGTGTCGGGGAATGTCTTGAATATGGTAAATGTGCGGTCATGCATTGTCCTGTTTACAAGGTATATTATGGAAGGTTCTGTGAAAGAGCACATTCATGGAGAACTACATATCAATAATGTATGGGTGGCTGTCCAATGTATGGGCTTTGCAAACAAGAGGTAATAAGATATACCATGCCATCATTTCAGATTCTGGGTCCGTACGACAATGATGAAAGATAAAAACGTTCGTTCTTCTAGGTTCCTCCCTACCAGGATACGCCCAAACCGCTGATGTTAGTAGAATAAGGATTTGTCTGAAAATTCGTGATACCACTTCTGCTTCCATGTCAGACACATCACTGTAAAAGAGCCAGTCTGCTGCAGCGTCAGAGGAAGCTGTACCAATTGTTTCCGTGCACCAATTGTTTTCGACAGTCCAAGATACTGCAGACTGCAATCTGTGTATATATACACAGCCTTGGAAAAACGAGCCAAGTTTGTAACTCAAATTATGTTATATGGGGATGCGATCTGAAAGGTTCAGCGGACAATATGATGGTCTATTTTGTTATTCGTACCTTAGACCTATGGGAGTTTGCCGCACTTATTTGATCCATCAATTCCATACTCGTATGACAATCATGGTATATCGACCAATGTGCAAATAAAACGGTGGAATAATAAATAGTAACCCCGATAAGCTACGTTCTTGAAGCAATCAAATTCCGATACTTGCTGGTAGAAGTTCCTCTTTCTATTAAATGGCATAACAGGATTGTTACACAGACAAATGCCTTTCGAATGCGACTTTCGGATACGAAACTTGCTGTACAATCAACCCTTTTGTTCTGTGGACTATATTACGGCTACCTAAGTTGCTCAAATGCACTGAAATGCCAAGGATTTGCATTAACTACCGCATGAAAAATACATTAACTACCGTAATGTATTATTCATGCAAATATGACGCAGCTCCACCTTCATGATGAAACTATTTGAATAACTATTAATGTATTTTTAGTTGTTATCTTAAGTTTCGATTGACTGAAAAATCTTTGAAAGCCATAAAATTGTTCTTCTAATTTATATGGATGTATGAAACTTTCCTCGTTACTCAAACAATTGCTTAAAAAGAATTCTGAAAGGAAAACAGCTTGAATTTATTAATCGAACTTCAACAAGCCTCAAATTTTAATGAAAAGTTCTTTTATTATGAGTAGAAATTTAATATATATATATATATATATATATATATATCTGTGTGTGTAAATACCTTAAATTTCAAACTCCTTACCTTACCTTACCTTAATTACCTTAATACCTTAAATTATATCTGTGTGTGTAAATACCTTAAATTTTAAAAAGTAGATTCGTTATTGTGTGATAACTCAAAATCTGCTTCAGTTATAGCATATAAAAAATTTAATTGAAGCTATTTTAGCAAGACTGGATTTTACGAAATCTTTTAATCAACCGCTTAACTTTGTTGAAACTAAAACTGATCAATAACTCATACAACGGAACTTGTGATTTTTTCGCACTTCCTTTGTTACATTTACACTTCAGTTTATTTTCATGCAACTTCTTATATATAAATCACACTTAAATGAATGTTACAAAAAGTGTGTAATGAATAAAAATAGTATTTATACAAGAAAAAGTACCAATAATAATAATAAATTTTATATTTATTTCAAAGCTATTTTAACATTTTTATTCTAGATAGAACAGTTTTTTAATTATATTTATGAATTATAAATAAGCATAACTTTTATGAGTTTTTGCAGCATGCAACTGTTCTACATTATGGCTCACTATTTCAAATCCATTTTTTATTTTAAGCAATTAAATATGTACTTTTCAGATACTCAAAAGACGTGCAATTTTAATAATATTTGATTGAAAAGATATTTTATACAGCCACAAATTAGAATGTATATTTACTGATATTTTTAAAGTACATTTAAACTCAAAAATTTACTAAGTTACCAAGAGTAAAAAAAAGTGCCTTACACGAAACTGTTCCTTTGAAGTAATAAGATTAAAAAATTTTCTTTTTAGATTTATCATTTGCAAATTCTATGTATCAGTTTAAAAAATTTATGTTCTCCATTCATGCATATATATATATATATATGCATAATCAAGGCATCATAAAGGATTTGAAATGATACTTGATGTGAGTTTTCTTATAAATTATTTGTTTTCTATTTCGAAAAAAATACTCAAACTATCAGTTATATTTACTTTTCCCTTCCTGTTTGAAAACTGACTTTCTTTGATGTAGATTAAAAAGTATTGACCAAGTCATTAATATGAATTAAAGCTTTTAAAAAGAGGGTCTTTATATATATATATATATATATATATATATACACTCATGGACAATAAAATTAGCGTACCAAGAAGGAGTCGTCAAAATGAAACGGAATTTTACATACGTAATGAATACTTTGATATAAATAAATGATTAGAAAATCAAAGAAAAAGGATCATTTATTTCTGAAAAAAAGGCAAAAGAGCGGAGGATTTAATACCCTATTGAACCATCTGTAGCGCGAATGCACGATGAGATACGATCGGGCATTGAGGCATGCAAGTTCTGTATGATGTCTTGGGACATTTTGTTCCATATTTGCTGTAAACTTCACTGTAGTTCGTTCAAATTCGTGGGATGCCCAACTCGCCGTCCCAGATGATCTCAGATATCTGGGAATCGGGCAGGCCAAGGAAGGGTAGTAACAGTGCGGAGACAGTCTTGTAACACCCTTGCAGCGTGAAACCGAGAAATGTCTTGTTGATAAATGGCTCCCAGGAGCCATTGAATGAGAGGCAACACATGTGGTTGCAGGATGTCATGGACATATATCTGGGCTGTCATGGTGCCCCGGATCAAAACAGGGGGTGACCGTGTATTGTAGGCAATGGCACCTCATACCATCACACCAGCTGTGGGAACGGTGAAAGGCAGGATTGAGGTATTCACCACTGGGTCTCCACACACGAACACGATTGTCATCACTGCTGAGATTGAATCTGGATTCGTCGCTAAAGATTACCCGGTTCCATTCCACTGGAGTCCAGTTTCCTTGTGCTCGGCACCACTCCAAACGGAGACGTCGATGGGTGGGCGTCAAAGGCAGCACACGTAATGGACGCCGCGATCCCAAATGTCCTTCAGACAGGCGCCTTCGTATGGTTCGGGAAGACACAGGGGCCCCTAGTGAAGGTTCTACCTGTGCCTGGATGGAGGCCGATGAAGCAGTTGGCTGTACGCGTGCATTTTTTACAATGTGGCGGACTTCTCGACGACTGATCTGTCGAGGGCGTCCTGTGCCTGGTCTTCGTGTAAATGACATCTCTCTCTCGGATCCACTGGTTCCAACACCTCCTCACAACACAGTTAGAGAGGCCTAATTGATGAGCTACTCGCCTAGCTGACCACTCAGCTTCCATCATGCCGATGATTCTCCCCCTCTCAAACTGCGACAGCTGCTCATATTGTCTTCGAAAATGGCGTAATGGCATGTCTTCCTCAGCTCTTACTTTGTTAGCGATTCAGCACACTCAAACAAGTTTTGGTTACCTGTTTTATACTCCACGGAGAACGACGTTAAACGCCCTCTACAGGCTATACGTAATGCTCAATTACGCTGCATTTCTAATAATTTGCATATCTCCCCGACATGTACTTTCATGCCAAGTTTGTTACGATCCCGCAATTATTTCTTGGTGCGCTAATTTTTTTGTCCATGAGTGTGTATATATATATATATACACTCATATAAAAAAATATCATATCAGTCAGTCATAAAAGGTGACATACATCTATTAAAACATACGAAATTTGGGAAACTGTAAATACTTGAAAAAAAATATTTTCTTCAAAATCACATTTTATAAATTAAACAATATTGTATAAAAGCAAGTAATAAAACTTGATTACCTCCTCTGAATGTGTTAAAAAAAATTCCCGTCACAAAACTTTATGTGCTAAAGGTTTTTTGGAAAATTGTTACACAACTTAATTATTTTTAAGAAAGTACGAAATAGCCTTTGACATCCTTTTTTTTTAAAAAAAATGAATCCTGAGTATACATTTAGTAATTTGCATTGTTGCTGTTCCACTAAAAAAGGCTCAAGAAAGAAAATTGTGTTGACGCTCGGAATTTGATAATTAAGTTAAGGAGAAACAAAAAAAAAGATTTTATGTTTCAACTGCCAAAATTGTTGGGTAAAGTTGGTATCCAGTCCAAATTGTTATACGAAATTAAAAAAAAAAATAACTGGATATATTTTTACAAACTTCACAGTGAATGGACTCGAGATTTTGAATGACTGAGCAATGAGGAGGAAAAAAGTTAGATTAAATTCAAAATTGTACGACCATCAGTTCAAGGAATATGTTGTTATGACAACAAGTAAGAATTTAATGCAGTAACAATTTGAAAAATCCTCCGATCTAAAGGATTTCTTGGCAGAATTCCATGAAGAAAATTATGTACAAACAGAGGAGATCAATAGAAAAATTAAACCTTTACAAATAAATCTGTCAATAAAGATTTAAAGTTTTTGGAATTTTTTTTTTTCTTTTTACCAATGAGAAGTAATTATAATGATTTCAACAGTATTCGACCTGGTAAATTTGTCGGCCTAGAAACGAAGATATGAAACTTATAAATGGTGTCCTCCCGTAACATCTACTGGAGGAAAATCAGGGTTTGTGTTCAGTGTTGGTTGCTGGTGTCAGTATATTAACTATAATTGAAGGTAAGATGTATCGCTTCAAAATCTTGAAGTTATTGCAAAAGAAGGTGCAGACATCTGTTGAAATCTTACACAATTTGGAACTTTCAAAAAGATAACAATCTAAAATACACAGCAAAGTATACGAAGTACTTCCGCAGATCCATACCCCTCTTCAGTCTCAAAATTCAAATCACATTAAACACGTATGGGATGACCTCGGCAAAAGAATTAGTGTCCGAGAGGAAGATTCTTAAGAATATGAATTGTTTCAAGTGTTATCAGATAAAATGTCACAAAACTCTTATTGCCTCAATACTTCGGATATTTCTTGTCTTCATTGATTAACAAGGTAGAAATACAGGATGTCAAATTATTTCCAGTAGCATAAATTACGTTAATTTTTCTTTTTCCTTAATGTGTATGTAAGCTTTTATGTTATACAATTTTAATTAAATGAATTTTTTCTTTTACCAATTTGAATTATTTTATCTTGAATAAACATATATGAACAAAAATTTTAATTCAATACAAAAATATTATAGTATTTTAGTTCTTATAATTACATTCAGAAACCATCGTTTTTGTGGATGTATATTGACTTTAATGATCATATACATTAAAGCTGAATTATTGTATTTGTCAGATAATATTCATCAGCGATGATGAAATGTTTTATACATAATTCAAATACATATATATACATTTTATGGTACATTTTAAGAAAGTGAGATATAAAATGGCAAAATTAATCTTCTCTTTAATATTGTGAATAAAGAAAAGTATAAAATATCACGAAACATACATTGAATATGAGTTTCTGCTAATGGTTAAGGATTCTTAAATGAATAACAACCAAATACTTCATCTATACATTATGAATATAAGTAACTAGAAAACAATATTAAAATAAAAAGGCAAAATGTTGATTTCGCCCAAATTGGGGTTTCAAAGGAGTCTTGTTATATAATTTTCTATTTATTACAACGTAAACTCCTACTGTTTGAAATCGTTTTGAAATAAAATTGATAAATATTCATACAATTAAAAACTTCCCATTTTCATACTTTTTAATTTCTCCTTTATTATTTTAGGTAACATTCACTCATTTAAGTGATAAATTAACAAATCATATCGTAACTCATTATAATGTGAGATATTAATTATTTTATTAAATTTTGTAAAACTGTTCAGATTCAATATATATATATATATATATATATATGTGTGTTTCCACCAGACACTCAGACTACAAATACCTCATAAGATCCTTACATCTATTAAATTTGATCTGCATGACCTTTAATTTAGCTTCCTTAGGGAAATAAAGAGCTAAAACCTCTTGTCACTTCGTTCTTAATTATCAGAGGGGGTGGACGTATGTCGACCTTCCTTCCTAATGTGTCTGCTTCCCTTATGTATGAACATTAATACATTCGTTATAGATTGATGCAAAGATTTTTTTCCTGCCATGACTAAAATGTTTTGTTCAATATATAAAGAAATATTGAATTATTACTATATATATATATGATAATTTAAACTTATTTTTTTTAACTCTAGATTTCATTAAATTAACTTAAGCTGCAAACATATGCTTAGCAATGTCTCTCTAGAAATTGGAAAATGTGATCAATTATTAAAATAGTATTAATTCCTTTCGCTAAAAGACGCTGGCGGACAAATTGTTATTAAACGGCAGTAACCAAGTAGAAGTACGGAAATGATCGAAGATCAAGTTTAAATGAATTGGAAAGTCACCATTTATGCTGCAAGATTTCTAGTTAGATCTCAAATTTTGATTTTGGTATATGATAGAGGCAATATTATCCGTCATCTGAATGAAATGATGTAGCAAGGCGAGGGAAGGTTATACTTAACAATATAGTGGAACAACCTAATAAACTTAGCCGTTATTTCAACTTACTAAATATTAGATTGTAAGAAATTTAAGTACCATATCAGTAGAAGAGACAAAATTACTCTCTTGATGGTCGTCCTCAATAAAAAAGCAAGTTTTCTAAACTTCCGCTTTTCCAGTTAAATACATGTTCCACAACTTACGTCTACACCCCACCGGAAGAGGTGGCAATTTTATTTAAGGAAGCAATTCAAATGTGAGCTCTTCTAGTGTAACAAAAGACACCCTTATACAATTCAAAATGAAGAGTCAGATAAATTTTTCTCAACACAAAAGATGTGACATGGCTTTGTGATGAAACAAAAATTAAATGCACAAAGTCATTCAAATTTGCAAAAAAACCATTGTTACTATTTTCAATTTTATATATAGCTTAATGTGAATTTAGCGCAGTAAATGATTTGTAATTGAAGAAAAGAAATCGACTGGATATCACAAAGCAGGAAGTCTTGAGACTGAAGCTGAGTAATAGGAGATTAATCCTTTCGATGGAATGCACCGTACGCATCACTCGCGA
>BMAW01007071.1:185198-226898 GCA_019974015.1 Nephila pilipes | reverse complement strand
GTGTGTGTGTGTGTGTGTGTGTGTGTGTGTGTGTGTGTGTGTGTGTGTGTGTGTGTGTGTGTATAACATCGTAATTTAACACTACCTTCCATGTACTATTAAACGGTAGCCAGATAGCTCCACATGTTCTTTTAGTTAGATGCGCAAGCACGATAAGCGCAAGCACGAGTGCAAGCACAACAGCGCTGAAGAGGAACTTGTTTAGCAGAATGATGGAGCGATGTTCGTGAATCTGCGTTATATATGTTTTGTATCTTACCTTGTGTTGTGAAACTTGTCGAATATTAAATAATATTTGTTCCTGAAACCAACCCGGCTGTTCACTATTTTGTATTGAAATAATAACAACATTGGAGGGATATATATATATATATATATATATATATATCATGAATGAGTTTTAACGTTTGTTTCAATATCAATCAAATATAAGAACTACATGGCCGAAATAAGCTTTTATTTATTCTGTCAGACTTTAGTCGAGCTTCGGCCATCATTGCCCAAGCGAAAACGCCATAAGAATCTCTGACGATTATCAGTGAGGAGTGTATGAGCAAGAGAGCGTGTTTCGCTGTGTTTTTCGTTATATAGTAGGGAAAATTCACTATATACGTCATTGAACATGTGGAATGAATGGAGGGATTTCGAGGAATTCTAAGTGCTGACCTAAAGTCTTGCAGAGATCCTCCCTAGAAATCTGGTGCGTGGGAAAAGCTGACATTATAAATTTTAAGAGCACTTGATTGCATAAATTAAAGTTAAAAAGGTATAGTATCAGGAAATAAGAATGAACGCATTACTTTTAAATAAGAGAATGGGAAAAATTAAGAAATTAAATTACTATTGTGAAAATCTAATAGGAATTAAAGTTAAATCATTATATATATATACTATAATATATTAAGGTTTTATGGCCAAATTACATTTATCTCATTTTGTTATTTCAGAAAGGCGGCCGCTGTTTTAGCCAGTACGCGAAGCGTAGCGGCAATGCCGCAGCCAGTGCTGAAAAGGCGGCATGGCGTACGGGCGCAAGCAATGTACAGTAAAAAAGCGTTGGCGGTACTTTCGTGCTTTTGCCGCGTGCTACTGTGCAGTCTATGCTGCAGGCGGGGCATGGCGTAGCCAGCCACGGCAAAAGGAAGGCATGTTGCAGGTTTGCTTTTAGCCGCAATGGTATACGGCCTTGGCGGCGTTTTACGGACGGTATTAAGCGGCATGGTGCTGCAAGTGTTACAGCTAAGAACCATCGTCGTTCAAGTCCGACGCATCATTGGAGAATGACTTTAGGGGCCAAACGAAGCGTATTTGCTTTCTAACGTGGAACGTTTTTTAAATATCTCTAGATGGCGCCCTGTGTCTATTATTTTTGAACTGGATAGTATTCTTAAGATCTTGATCTGCAGTTTGATCACAATGTGTCTTAATTCAGTATTTTGCACACCAGTTGTTGTAGGGGAGGAAGAAAATCGTAATAAAAAAACATCGTAATAAAACTGAACTTGGCTCTTTAAACTTCCATGTGATGTACATTCGTGTTTCTGGTTTTTTACCGAATATTTTTTTATTGGTTTTTGCTATGTGTCTTTTATTTCTTTCTTTTTAGAGCTGTACCATCAGTATTGTTAAACTTTGCGCTGCTTTTGGATGCATTTCGTTTACTTCCCTTTTTATTTCGGAAAATCTTGACTTTTGTTTATAATTGCGAGAAAGCGTTGTTTATCAGAAGAATATATCACATGGTCGACGAGCCAATTAATGATGAGAGTGCGATTAACTCTCTGAAAAGTTTGAAAGGAATATTTCTAGTGATTCTGAAGCGGACATATTGTCAGAGACGGACTAAACAGGACTTCGAGAATTAGCACACGCGGTCCTTGAATTAAGTCTCGTTTCTTCTTGTCAATAGTCTTTAACGCCTATTTTTTTTATTTATTTTAAAGTTTATTGATGTTTTTGTCGATAAGACTTCGGAATACTTTCAATAGCGCTTCTGAAAATTATTTCTCAAAGTAAGCACTTCTTTATAAACATTTTTCTGTAAATTAAGAGGGAAAGATAATTAAAAATGCTAATTTTAAAATATATAACAGTTTAATTAATAATCTAACATTTTACCAAAAATTATATCACTAGGAGGAAAACTTTTTTTGTGATTTTTTTTTTCTAAAGTTAGGCTTAGCGACGCAAAACTCTCAGGCCTTGCCACAGTTCCTTTCGATTCTTTTCCATCCCTAGGGAACTTCCTAAGCCAAGGCGTCCATCCAAAAATGGCTAATATAAAATTACTTTGTAGTAAACAAAAAGCACTAGAGTCGCTCCAAATTTTATTCACTCATCTATATTTGGGATCCCATTGCAGGTTCATATTATTAAAAAATCAAATAATAATTAACAATAACCAAAATATTACAGAAAAAAGTATTATGATTATTTTGTACTCAGTTCTCTGTTATATATTTTGAAAATTTACTTATTGTTTTTTCTTCCGAACAATTTCCTTGAGATTTCTTCCTAAAACATAAGTTATGTGTCCGGAACAAGTTCTCATTCAATATTGATTCAGTGAGTAATTCAATATTTGAATATTAAAAATTATGTGTATATCAATATAGAGGATATCAGAATCTTAGAAAGGCTTAGGGCACAGTAAAAAAAAGTTGCGAAACAGGGAGCAATATCGTTGTAAATCGCTGATCACTATTATATGACATATGGCGATAGTGACATCTAAGCTATGGCAACCTGGGTTCAAATCACGACTTTATTTTTCGTTGTCCACTTTGGTTCTACTTATTAGCTCATTTTGATTCACTTAAAAACTTCTCTTTTCGAATTTATCTTCATGAAAATAATTATTCTTATTTTGTAATAATTTTCTTTCGAGTTTTTAAGAATTTTTTCAATGATGCTGAAGCGATATTTTTGAATACTTTGCGGCCTAATTCTTGAATGAAACGTCGTAAGATTGAATTTTTTGCACCACCTGAGAAATACATCTCTTTTTGTAAAAGACTGAATTAATTTCGAGAGTGTAAATCAAAAAGCCTACTATTTGCAAAGTTTTCAAGATTGTGCAAAAATATGACAATTTTGGTCTTTTTAAACTTTTAAAATCGTTTCATCCCGAACTCTATTGATTCAAGCAACATGGTATTCATACAGTATACGGTATGAATATTTAGCCCTCTTTTAAAAGATGAAAGGAGAAATAATAATTAGTGGATTTAATGATGATTTTAACTGTACAAACAACAAATGAATTTCCCTTTTACCCTTCCAATATTACTTAAAATTTCGGCTCCGATAAGTATAGCTCTGACGCATATTACTTCACGGTCTATGTTTGTGACTATTTATTGTTTTTTATAGATTCAAATTTATTCATTTGTTTGTTACTCATTAAAAATTATACTTAAATAGTTACGTTTATAAAATTTTTGTTGAGTTTTATTTTAAATATTCTTCAATGCGATGAATGTGTACTCCAGATTGTTTATATTATTCTCTTCAGAAGTCTGTATTTTTTTTATGAACTTTCTTAATTATTTGTCCGTATGATTGCTTATGAAAATTTTTGATTGTTAGAGTCACTATTCATACATCCTCGTGATCAATCAGATTTTCTATTTTTCCCTTTCAGTTAAATTTTCTCAAATGCATAAGCTAAATTGTTTTGGAAATTTTGCATTAGACAATGAAATCTGTAAGTGTGAAATCTCACTTTAGAAGAATATGAAGAAAAACGTTTCTTTTCATCTAAATTACAATGTTCCAATGATGATTTCGAACATTTAAAATACTAATACTAGTAAAATATCAAAAAGTTGTTTTTTTCAAACGAAGGATAAATTTCGTTCATCAGATTAAATGCACCGAATGAAGTTTTAAGTTGAGTATCAAATGTCAAATATATAAAATAACACGATTTCCTTTTTCATTAAATTACTGATATATACATGTGAGCTTGATTGTTAAGCATTCTAGATATTCTATTGTAAATGAGATAGTTAAATTTCTTATGGGCACTTATCGATTATCTCGAAATATAACAATTAAACCGTCCTAAGTACTCTTATATATAAAAAAATAGTAAAAGATCAAAAAGATAAATATTCCTTCCACCATTGAATAACTTTTCCTCCAAATTTCAATAGACAAACCTAATATAGAAAAAGGCTTATTTAAAAGCTTATCAATTACATTCATAGCGTCGACAGAATAAAACTTTTCTCAGCAGTCATAATAATAATAAAAAAGTAAAATTCAGATTCTCGCACGTAGCGCATATTTAGTATTCTGGCATAATAAAAAAAAACAGAAATAGCATAACATATTTATCATAAATGCAAAGGCACGCAAAAAAAAAGAAATGCATTCGTCTTTTGAAATTCCTATTTCCTTTCCCAACCTCCGCTTTGAGGCTCCTTCATTAAATGATACCTCCTTTCTATTCAGACATCTTTTCCAAACACAAAACACCCAAAAAAAATACTATAAAAATTTTTTAAAAATGTTTTTAGAAAGTCGGCGGGGTATGGGGGATGAAGCAAAATGAGAAATAAACATAAAAAAGAATGATAAAAAATGTTAGCAGATGTACTTTCTCTCAGTAAAAGAAGGAAGAGAACGAAAAAAAGGAATACTGTGTTGCAGTTATTCAGAAGTTTTAGGTCAAGCTGAATGGCATCAGACAAAAACAAATAAATGGCGAAGTGCCATGCATTTTTTCTTTTTTGGGTAGAATAAAGCAGTCTCGTCGTACAAACAACGGTCAGGGGTAAAAGCCAAAGTAGCAATCCATTAGGAAAGACATAACCGTGGTTTATTTTGATGAATTGAGCCCACAAAAAAGAACAAACATTTGCCCAAGAGAGAGTCGCTACTACGGTTTAATGGAATGAATAAAGGTTTGTTAGGTAACTCTAACTACTTAATTAAGCAAGTGTAGAAGAGAAGCGTGCATTCCCATTGCTAATAACATTAGGGAATATATTTTATTCATCGATATTAATTCAATGAAAGGAGGGAATTCACACAGGTCCACAAATTTACCTAGGGAATAAAACTGGGAATTACTCAAACACGAAAAAAAAAATTGTTTTGTTACCCGGAGATGAATAATAACGCGGAATGGCTAGAACAAAAGTATTTTTCAGTCACCAATCGTGCATAAAAATTTGGTTAAACAATACTAAATCAAATAATTAGATAGTGGTGCTTCCAAGAAAATATATTAAGAGTTACAATAATTTATGTCGAAACTAGAATAATTGTGACAATGATTAGAATATGTAATTTCAAATTCGTTAGAAAATTTTAATATTATTGCAAAAGTGAAAAGCAGTAAAGTGAAAAAAAAATCACACAAAAAATATAAGCATATAATTCAATTTAATATTGATACAAAACGGTTTTTACTATCGAAATTGATGATTAAACACATATTTGATATTTTAATTAAATTCTGTGATAACTTCATTTCGTAAATTAATATTTTAGCTCGTTAAAATATCTCTATTGATATTCTAATGAATGATTACTGAATCCACATTTTTTTTACGTATTTTGATTCTTCGAATGTATTTTGAAATATCAAAAAAAAAAAAATTAGTTTTGTAATATGGAAGAGATGCAAATATTAATTTTATAGCACAGAATTTTAGTGAATGCGAGAATCAAGATGCTTAAGAGCATACTTTTAAACTTTATAAAAACTATACAGGGTTATTCAGAATCAATCATGCAATTTCAAAATTCCATATTTTTAAAAATAAGTAAAAAACATAAAATATATATACATAAAATGAAAAGTAATACTTGAATACAAACGAAATATGTGGAAGTTTTATATTATGAAAAATAGGTGGCCTTCGTCTGTTCTTTGCAAAATCATTTCACGAAAGTTGTTTTAAAAGCTTTCCCAGAGCTACCTCGCAGTTGAATCTGTCATAGTGGACTAAGTGATTTGATGTTACACAGCTGGCCACTTAAGTAACCTGATATGGTTTCATGCGGTTTCTTCCTTTAGGGGTTTGAAAAAAATATAAAGTGAATGTACCACCATTGCTCACTAATTTATTTGAACTCAAACAACATATTTGTGTTGTTGTACAATCAGTTACCACCTACACTTTGCAACGTGTTTGTCAGGAATTTACGTATCGAATTAACATTATGCGTGTAACTAAAGGAAGGTATATCGAACTCTTATAGAAAATAATCTTCCACATTTTCCCTTTGCATTCATACATGACTTTTCATTCTGTATCATTTATATATGAAAATATAGCATTTTGAAATCGGATGATTCATTTCTGATAACCCTGTATATGCTTCATAAATGACATTTTTGTCTTAGTGCCAAGAGAATATTTTTTGGATCAATTCACACAGAAATATTATGCTAATAATAAAAAGAATGTAATAAAATGTTACAATTAAATCATTAGTATCTAAGCCCGTGAAATCATGTATACGTAAAAACATAAATACATAAGAAACGTATACAAAAATTTAAGAAACAAATTTAAGTTTCTAATATATAAAGCTAATTTTATATTGAAGAAAAATTGAATTGAGAGAGAGATATTTCTGGAAATTTTAGATTTCTCCGCACATTTCAATTTTATTAAACTGTTTTTTTCTCTTCAAAAAGTCCTATGTTAATCATTTAAAATTCATCAATAAATAATATCACTTGTCTACTACAAAGTTTGGTTCTGAAGTCAAACACTTTTATATTAGAACACTTATAAAAGGCATCATATTTATAGCAATAATTTGCCAATCTTTCTCTGATTCGGTGGATCTGAGAATAGAATTCGTACTTTCTGCCATTTTGTTTTAGATCTTTCATTCATTTCATGTGATGGACAAAATCACATTTTTATCGATCGTACAGCATGAGATATTTATAATGACAGTTAGTGTTCTAGATTGTTACACAACTCCGTTACGTATAGCAAGCTAAGTACTCTTAAATCGTGCTAAGAGCACTTACACTAATCGTAGTGATTACTGAATTGTGAGTAAAAATAGAAATGTTCGGTTTGTGCAATGTACAACAAATATCTTCCATGTTCTAAATGGTTATAAGTCGAACATTAAAGATAATAGTTTAAACGGGATCTGAATTCGTAGCATTGAATGTTCCTAATTTGCTGTTAGGACCTAAAAGAATAGGAATAATGAATCATTCATTCCAACTAAGGGAAATAATGTTTCGTATATGGCTAGAATGATTTATGAAATATTCATCTAATTATTTTGATACCATAATCTTGTTTTGTATTACTATACATGTAGAAAAACTGTGGCATTTACGAAAAAATATTGTTGTTTAATTCGAAGGAAAAACTAGATCAAATACATCGGTAGCAATAATTATAAAGAGTTTCTTTGGAACTTTCACATATTACTAATAGATAAAATAGATTACCTAAATAACTGTAACTGATGCTAAATATCCAATTTTAAAAAATAAATCATCAATCAGAATTAACTTTTAAAAACGGTTTGGAAATCAGCAGTTACATACACGAACTTTCCTTGAATTTTTAATCAAATAATATTTTCTTTCTCAAAATTTCAGCCGTTATATACCTGCAACTGTGCACAATCTTGCCTCAAATCATTTAAATTGCGGATTTGCAAGCTGCGTCTCACTAACATTGCAGAATTTCAACCATTTAATAAGTTTATGTATAAAATCATTTTTTCCCTATATCTGTGACATTTAATGTTTTTGTAAATTTCTTTCATTAACTGACATAGTTTTCGACATAAAATCGAACTTCCAAGTTTCTACTCTAAGGACTCTAAGAACACATTGATTGTTTTTGGCTGATTCGGCATAGCTATTATTTCAAAATATAAATTACAAAGACATTATTGAGACAATTAAATCCTAACTTTCTTCGTTCGAATGTACTTTCGTTCTATAAAGATGATATCGACAAGTATTTGTCTCAGTAGATGAAAAATATCTCACAAATACTTAAAACTGTAAAGTAAAAATTTTGTGGAAAGCACACAGTTTATCTTATTCTAATTTAATCACTCAGACTTCATATCAGAAGGACAGGAATTCATAAGATGTACACATAAAATTATTTGCATATCATCACAACTAAAAATTATTTTAAAATATTATTTACACTTCATATGTATAAGACGTTTCTCAGAACCGTATACACACACTCATAAGTCTGATAGCTTTTAAACAACTCATATAATCCCATATTCTCCTCTCAAAGCATTAGGACTACATATTTACAAAAAGGAAGATCATCATTTTTTTCTGAGACTCCCCCATGTAAACATAAACTGAAAATGAAAACTAAACTTTTACCAACGTTACTAAAACCTAGCCGTAGATAAATTAAAAGTAAAATTTAGCGCCTGGCATCTCAAAAAGAAAATATGTATTTTACCCTTCTTTAAAACTGTTTTCATTTATTCAAGTGATATATTTTCAACACATGTTGCTATACACCTTTTATATGAAAGCTAATTTTTAGATCGTTACTTATTATATGTGAACAATGTACCATTTATAAATTGCTAATTCTTAAAAATAACTGCATACTAGTAAGCATTCCGTATATTTAAACCATTCGTGTTCATTTTGTTAAAATATATTACAGGATTATGCTCCAAATAAATACTATTAATTTAAGCTGAGTATGTGTAGAAGTACTTTTTACAATGTAAAATCTAAAATTTTCTCATTAATATCTGAATAGATTTTCAATTCGAGTTTGATCGACTTTAAAAGCAAGATTCATTAGGAAATAACGTATCTCAGTTTTCTAATTACATAACCATGCTCACAGAAGGTTTCGGAAGTGGTATCTTCTTTGAAGATACCCGACGCAATCTGAAATTGCATTTTCAATTAATCGTGAAACTTTTGCTAAGGCCTTGCAAGAAAGCCACGATTAAAACTGTAATTAGCTTCCAGATGTGTCTCGAAACTAAAATCCAAGAAAAGTTTCTGCTCCGGGTTTCTAAAAGTATAGCTTTTAGTTGAGAAATGTTTCACTCTTTTCTAATTACAAAAGGTTAAATGATAGTATTCTAAATGTCAAAAGCGGATTGTTTGCTTAAAATATTCGTACAATTTCTTTATAACTGAAACTTTGGCTAATTTTCTTGTTTGACAAATGTAAAATAAAGGGAAATTATTCAACGAAACATTTCTGATTTCAAAATATAAAGAAGCTTTCTTCTTGTAATGTAATTGTCGTGTAAATTTTCTTACCATTAAATTTTCTTAATTAACTAATTTGGAACACGAATATTTTCTCTACCTGCATTTGTTATTAAAATTGAATATAACTTTAAGATCTCTTTAACTTAAATGCAATTTTTAAAGTGAAGAATGTATATATAAAATTGAAGTTTTTTGAGATGAATGTTTACTTAACTAAAACTGAAACCTAGTCCTTATTATAAGTTATATCATTTCTATTTTATTCACAAAAACTGTTATAATTTATTTCTTTGGGTTATTCCACACAAAATTTTCTTTTTGTATTAGTTTTCGGTTTATTGAAAATGCTAATATTGATATAATACCTATCTAATTTTAAATAACTTTGTTATCAATTGCTATATTTAAAAAAATATTTTACGTATCAATTTTATTTATTATTTCTTATTTAATGGTAACATTTCTTTTTTTTTATTTGTGAGCATATAAAGGGAACTTTTTTAAAGTGAATAAGGAATAAAAGCTAATTTTAAAGGTTTAAGGAACCCTCTTTGCAAACAATTATTTGCAACGTTTTTTAATTTTATTGCGAAAATAAATTATAGATTTAAAAAAAACAGAAACAAGTGCTTGAAATTTTATGTTTAATACCCAATAACAAGTTTCATTGCAGAATAAAGTTACATTTGATGATTTTTGCGTATATACACATAAATGTTTTAATTCTTTCTTCAGTTGCAATTGATATCAAAGTCTCTAGTTGAATGAGTTATACAAATCTAATTGAAATTAGTAGACAGATTGAAATCCTAATATATCAAAAATTTTCCATCTTCACTTAATAAAAGCGAAATATCCATTAACATCTTTCAATTCAAGTGACAGAATATACTATTGTAAAGGAAAATGAAACTAAATGGGATGGATTTGTGGATTACTTGAGTATGAACGATTATGAAAGAATTTATTGACAAATAAATCTACACTACGTACAAGTACTAAATATAGTTAATTGAAATATTAATTAAATTCAAAAGTACATTGTTTTTGCTTTTCTAACGGATGCTCTGCTAATATTTATCTAAATATTTCATTCTAAGTAATAAATTATTCAGTTGTATCTAAAATGTGACCTTCTAAATCTCGCAACAGTCTATTAAAGTATTACATCATATCTTTGAATGTAATTTAACAAATGAATAAATAATGTATTTTCATGTGAATTTAAAGTAAATATACTTTAATAAATTACCAAGTGAAGTTATAAAATATTTACTTAATCGATTTCTTTTTATAAAGACTTATTAATTTATAAATGTCTTACAATATTAAACTTATACATTCAGAAGAGTGATAAAATCAATAACAAAGCAAATATATATTTAAAAAAATGTTCTTTAATTCTTTTGAATCAAATGCACTATAAAAGGTTTTTAAAAAATTATTTTGATCCTTAAAAATTTGTACAGTGGTATTAAGCATTATGTATGAAAAGTATGAGTAAAAAGTGATTAAGAAAGTAATTTAAACAATTAATATTTAATTAAATTGAAAATACTTTATTTTCAAGTGGTTATTTAGGTATCTGTTATTCTGATATCTGTTATTACAGATTAATAGGTATCTGTTATTATTTAGGTATCTGTATCTCAACATATTTTTACGAACTTGTGAAGTAATAAATACATTCAAATAATCCATAATTTCTAGAATTACCAGTAAATTTCAATGACAATGTGTTTTCTTTCAGCAATACTTATCTGCTTTAAAAATCAAAAGTATATATACATATAAAGTCTAAAATCCTTTAAAACCCTCATTAATTCTGATTGGAATGCAAATTATATTTTTAAATTTATATTGTCTAACGTTGCTCGCTTAGGTTTCATTAAATAATATCTCAAGCAATTTCCCTAAAGCCTAATTAATACAGAGATTCATCTTAAATTTACGATATTTTCATACAAGAAATATTATTCAGGAAACAATTTTTGAAATGAAGCTTACATAATACGTTTTAAGTTTGCTGTTACCATAATATATCCGAGTAGTAAAACGAAAGTAATTTGGCAAATAGCGAAATTTGAATTAATTTCAGTAGAGGGAACTTGATAATAGCCTTGATATTCAGAGTTCATAGGTTAAATGTATCATTTTGAATAATGTTTCGATTAAGAGCTGTGAAACTAAAATAAAAATGTTGCTAAATAACATCAATGCAAGTTTATGGTGCAAAAAACTTGAACATTGATTTTTAATTAGCAAAATGCATGTTCATCACATTTCGTACGTTGTGTTTCGTACCGGAAGTGTTTCCGGTTCTAGCCCCGGATATTCAGGGAGTTTCGTTATGAAAAGTGAAAAAAAAAATTTGTTTTGATTTCAGCTACCTTGGTGGGGGAAAAGCTTTATTTAAAAAGGTAACAAATAAAAGGTAAAAATCGATCAAATATTTTCTGCAACTTATCTTTCATTCATTATGATATACACAGGGTTTTTATAAGAAAATATTTCGTTATATATATATGTATATATATATATATATATATATACGTATATTTCAGCGTCAAATATAAAATACCTTTTAGGATAAGTTTAATTATGAAAATCAATAATTAATTACATAAATAAGTTTGAAATATATTTATAAAACTATAAATTAAAATTTAGCAGATAATTAAAAATTAAAAATATGGAATCCAGAATTCTTAAGATGAATATCAATACCAGTCAATAAAAGTAAATGTTACGCTATGGGACGTCTGTGATGTAAACCCTTAAAATTGAAGTATAAAATTTTGAATTTAGGTATACAAACAGTATTAGTTTTGTATAAATTAGTTCTGTGTACTTTTGAAAAATTTATAATTTATTTTAAATGAACAACTTTTTTTAAAAATCCTGTAGTTATTTATTTATTTAACACACGGATGAATTTTGATTCATTCTTGTGCTGCTTTCGTTAATCGCGGTTTCACTGAGAAACCTTTTTTTTTATTCAGATTTTTTTTTTCAATTTATTTAACACACGAATGAACTTAGAATCATTCTTATGCTATCGAACTCCGTTAATTCGTATTTTTACTGTAATAACTTTTTTATTCAGATTTTTTTTTCAGATGACGTCAAGACTTCTTATCAAGTACAAATATTAATACTTTATTTTTTCTTTCTGTTTTGTATATCGTGAGCTGAATATGTTATGAAGTCCCAATTTGTTTTCAATAGCAAACTTATATTTTGAATGAGAGAAATTAGAAACACGAAAAAGAAGTAAGTCCAAGGTACTTGAGCACCTAAAGATGTAGTATAAGAATCTTTTACGAATTCCAGACCTGAAAAAAATAAGCTAATAAAAGAAATGCAGGAGGAGAAACTTAAAAAACATCCAAAAATTGATGAATAGAGCCTTTTCAAAAGGAAAGGGTGCGAAGAAACGAAACCCAGAAAGAAATCAAAAACTGAAAGGGGATAATAAACATTCAAGCGAGCAGGGGTAACCTTAAAAGATGTCCGAAACGTTTATGGCAGAGTGTTTTAAAACGAAGCAACAGTCGTAAAACTAGATATCAAGAAAACAAAAGAGTGGGGATAGTTCACTCTCAGAATGTTTGAAACGAGGGGGAGGTGACGATAAGCCTGAGATCTTTTGATCCTAAAGTGTAGACGAGGACTTTCGTCATAAAAGAAACGAAATAAAAATTCAATTAAACAGAGATAAATAAAGGGTTGCCTTTGAAACGTATCCTTTGAAAGTGTCAGGCTTTGAGAATGACGACAATTTTATTACTTTTATTAATTTTTATTGGATTTGAATGTTTGATTTGGAATGAACCACCATTTCTCAGAAAGTGAAAAGTTCCATTTTGGATTATTCTTTTTACAAGAGATTATTTTCAGGATATAGCGGTCATTGAGATTAGCTGTACATTCCATTTTTTTATCGTTCAAATTTTCAGAGTTATAAAGATTTCTTTTCTTGTATAAGTAATTTCCGCAATAATGATAATTTATGTTGAAAGAGAATAAGTGTTCTAATGAAAATCAACATCGAAGTTGGAATTTATATTGCTGCTCAATTTATATTAATACTGTTATTCGCGGTTTAGTAACCATGGACTTGGACTATCTAGAGTTAAAGGGGTCCAATTGTATTTCTTTTGAATTTTTACAGATTTGACTCAGTCGATTTTGTATGATTTTTTACCTCTTTTTTTTCTTAAATTCTACTTTATTATTTTATTTTTGTTAATTTAATTCATTATTTAATAATTTTGTAAAAATTATTCTTTATTATATGAGATTATATGTGTAGTTTAAATCTTAATGACGTAAGTTTAATAAAAATACATATAAAATTGTTATTTCACAAATACAAACAGAAGGTTAAAAATGATACAAATAACGATGATACAGATTATACAGATATTAAGAAGCCAAACTTGTTAGTTACTACTGCTATAATTTTGAATCATACCATTTTCATACATTAAAATGAAACTTACTTTAAGTAATTGTGACCTGATTTTCCGTTTCGATACGAATTATAAGTTAAAGCATTATAAGTTAAAATATCTTTTATATAAAGATTCTTTTCAGACAGAATTACACAGGAAGTTTAATCTTATCAATTCTGGATTCTAACACACCATTTACTACTAACTCTAAGTTTTTCAAAGCTTTTAAATTTATCAATGTTAAAAATACGGGGCATAATCGATATAATAATTAATTCCACAAGAGCAATGCAAAATCACTTGAATAAATGGTCTAATAATAAAATTAAATACCTGTTATATGTAACACAACAGAACTTAATTTTTCAGAATGTAATCAGAAATTTATTCTGGGAATAAATTTATGCTTTGAAGCAGAAAAAAATAGATTTCTATTCAACTCAGGAGTGTGCTGAAGCAAGTTTTGAAAATTGATGACATTCTTCATTCTTTATCTACTTTTTTCCACGAAATCAATGGACAAAAAATGTCACTTTCCCAAATAGCTCATTGAAAAAATGATAGAAGACTAGAATCAACCCAGATGGAGCACACATTGTTCGTAAACAATCATGATATCTCTCTTTTGTTAATACCATTTTTATTTTTCTATATCAACAATAGTAGAGATTTTTAGCACATTCAATTTTACTTAGCAATTTTTTTTTATTCTGTATAAATAACTAACTAAAATTAAATACTTCAAAATAAAAATGTAAAATATCCTTCAATGGTTCTTAAATAAAGAAACCTTAAAAAAAAACACACTTGCAAATGTCTTTTTGAACATTATATATTTATCTGTTTGCATGTAAACTAATATTGTACTACATATTTTTAAAAGTTTAATCATAAATTGTTAGAAAAAAATAGGAGAATCAATTCAAAGAATACATAACTATGTAATTTATCTATTTTCCTGAATCAGAACTGGTATGAAATATTTCAGATATGCATCTAGTAAATTCCATACATTTTTAAAAATATTTGAATACCATATTTTCTAACCATCATAAGGTTTATTAGCCACCTAAGGGGCTATTGTTTTAGTTGGATCATTTTTGGCGTACCAGATCACTTAAAATTTTTTTATCGTTTGCTTCAACTTTAATAACATTTAGCAGATATAATATTCAATTTGATAATTTATTTTTTGCTTTAATTTTAATTCCCTTTAGTTTAAATATATTCAATTTAATGATTTATCGTTTCTTTTAATTTTAATATCGTAACAGTTTACTATTGTTCATTTCTAGATATTTCATCTTTTATTTTAATTCTTATATTTGACTGAGTAATTTTATAATTACAAAAAAAAAGCGCATCTTGGGTGGCTAAATCGATTCTTTGCAAAACTTTGTATAGAACATTTATATTCTTTTTTATAAATTTATCTTTATTTAGCATCAAATTATGCATTCAATAAGATATTCCTTGTCAAGAATGTGAAAAAAAATAATAATAAAGGAGGTACATTTATTGTTTTCTTTATGAAAAAAGTAGCATTGATAAACATTTCATAACTAATACGAAATAATTTTTCATTCGGCCTTTTATCTAACCATTTACCCATTTTTCTTCCGTTTATTTTCAAAGCATCATTTTAGAAGAATGAATAAGTTTAACATTTCTTTGTACCCATATAAATAAAATTATTATTATTATTACTAAAATTATTAAAATTATTACAGATTTAATTTCATTCCAAATAAAAAAAAAAACGGCAGAACAAAAGTTCCAAATTCAATACGTTGAATTCATCTACAACAAAATAACTCTTTTTTCCAATCAACTGAAATGAAACCACAGATACTCCATTATCACCAGAAATCCACTCCACCCTACCTCAAAAAACATCATTACACTCATCTATTCTAACAGAACCAAAAGAGGAAAAAGGGAAAAAAAAACCTCAAAAGATTGTTTGTGCAGGATTGATAACTGCACCCAGTAAATGAGGTAAAAAAAGAAAGTAGATTCGTCACCACCGCCGGAAGGTATCTTCCCACCATCCTATCCATCACACGTTCTCCGTAGAAAAATAAAAGAGCTGAAGCCCAGGCGTCAGATCCAACATCATGCACCAATGCTCGGATGACCCGTGACCCGTCCTCGGCCGCAAACAAGAACATCCCCCTCGCAGCAGCTGGGGGAGATGGCCAATCGATGGTAGGACCGGTAATCACTTGGACATTCCTCTTCCGTGTCCTACGTCCTAGACACTTCCCCACCTCAAGCAGTTTTGCCGTCGCCAAAAATGTTCTTTGTTAGTACCTTGGTTTCGACGCCTATCAAGGAGAATCATGTTTTTATTATTGTACAAGCTCGTTTCCTCAGTTAAGTTTTGAGGCAGTTTAAGCTTATGAATTCGATTGGACATTTGTTCTAAACTAAGAAATTTGGAATTTCTTACACTAAATGGTAAATTGTGGGTTTATGTGTAAAAATGCATGCGAAAAGTTTTGAACCTTTTTCGTTGTCATTGTTGAAAATTAACGAAAGAAGTGTAAAGTGCTGTAAATGAAGGTAATTGTTAAATTAATGTCTTGTGTAGAATTATTCATTAAAAATGATCATGAAATGGGAAAAAATTGATTATGATTTGACTGCTGTTCCGAGTAGATAAAGGATTACGGAATTTTTGGAAAATTATATAGAATTGTGTTTTTCTTAATACTTGGGCATTATAAGTGAGATACTGTATGTCTTCTTCTTTTTCCGTTCATCATTTGAAATAAACGAAAAATTTTATATTATCTAACTATAGGTTTCAATTAATGTTTAGAACATTTTCATTCGTTAAAATATTGAAGATAACAAGATAATTAAGCTAGTAAATGTGATTTATTTACAAATAAAGTTAAGTAGCAAAAAGAGATCTTTTCAAATACTTGTTTTTTGAGTGAGATTGCCTAAGTTCTGAAGAGCAGATTTATTAGTGATTGTAATTTGAGTGCTTGTTGTTTGGTTAATGATAAGAAGCTAAGGGTTTTTAAATAGTTGGCTGGAAGGTTTTTTTTTTTGTATCAATACTGAACTGGAAATAAGAAGTTCATGATTTTAAATAGCTTGTGTGAAAGATTTCTTTATATATACTGAACCATAATCGTAAGGAAATTGACGTTCTCTCAAAGGGAAATTACAAAAAGGCAATTTTTTGCATCTCAAAGCACTTATTTAATTATATTCCAACGATGAAAGCATCGTTGAAAATGTTAGTGATATAGTAATTAAATTAATAGCTGTGTCTTAATCATTAGGTAAAAGCTTAAGACATCAAACAGAATAATTTTTATATGCACGCTTCTTATTTAATTAAGCTCCAAAGGGAAAATCCCTTTAATACAATTTTGATAATATTTAGTTGTTTATTTCGGATATCAATCGTAAGTAAAATGGATTGAAACTTGTAAACAAATACCACTTTGAAAATCTTTAAATGAGAGCAATGCCGAAGATTTTGAAAAATTATCTTGCCAATTTTTAAAAGAGAAAGGAGGAACACTTCGATATAAGCTATTGCACAATTAACTTCTTCAGGAGGAAAAATTATAAAATGTAATTTAACGAAGTAGTTTTTTTTAATATAATTTATAAGTATAAATAAAAGGAAGATTTTTGTTTAAAGCTATGTGTCTAATCGTTGGATGCATTGACTCGGACATTGATTAAATTACGGCATTTTCGGCAAACTAATAAAATTAAAAAATTTAAATGATAAGCGTTGGTTGGGATATAAAATAGAAAATAAAAAAAATTTTTATATAAATGCCTACTTCGAATATATTTTGTTTCAAAAATTTTAAAAAATTGATCATCGGATAAAAATAAGATAAGTACTAAAATAATTAAGTGAAAGATAATTTTAAAATTAATATCGGGATAGTATTTAATTTTATTGGTTTTTATAAAGAAAATATTTTTCACGCGTTATAATTAAATTAACTAATAAATCAATTATAATATAATGAAATATTCAACGATAAGTATAAAGTACAATAATCAACTGATTAAATGAAATATCTGCTTCAAATTCAATATATTTTACTAAATCTAATATCAAAATATTTCATTTGAATTGCCAAAATACATTTAAAATCACAATTGTTACGATTAAATGTTTAAACATTTAATTAGATGATAATTAGAAAAAATGTTAATTATTTTATATATTCATAATATTGTAATCAGTTATGCTTTTTTCTCATTATAAAATACGATCTATACATTTATTTCAAAAATATAAATAATTATAAAACTCTTACGGCACCCGAAGATCTGATGTATAATTTATATTTGCATGCAAAATAAATTTGAATTCTTAATTTCTTTATATACCCTAATTTAATAACATATTTAAAATTGCTTATTTTCGTATTCACCGGGTTGGAGAAATTAAAATTCTTTGTCAGAAATTCTTATTCTATTATTATTAGATTACTTAAGAAATCCACATAATAATTGTAACTTATTGATGATAGGAAGTATATCAAAAGCTGCAATAATTCATGGGGTTCAAATTTACCTCCACTTGTTATAGCTGAATACATTCTTAGTTATTAATGCTTTGTATGCTTCTAATAATTATCTTCAAAACAGTTCTTTCATAATATTCTAAGTTTAAGAACTGAAAGCTGTTTCACGGTATAAAAGAGAGAGATTTAGTAATTTCGATAAGAATTTGTATTTTTGAAATTTCTATTTAGAAAGGTTTTACTTACCATCATGGATAATTATAAGAAGACAACTCATATTGAAATCGTTGGCTGATGCCACAATTTTTACTTAGTTTTAAGTTTCTTATCGTTAAGCCAATCACAATATTTCTAGACCTCTAACGATTTCAAATGTATGAGAAAATATTTTTTCTGTCACTTCTGAAACGATTCATATTTATCAAAATATTTAAGAAATTAAGTTGCTTTATATGGTAGTAAAATTAAAAACTTATTTAATTCTATTTTGTGGTAGTTAATTTCCAGTTACATTTTATATCTACCTTTTGAGTTATCTCTCAAATTAAAAAACATTTTTTTCAAATCTGTGGATGTTAGAGATAAATCATAATATAATAGAGTACCAAAATATTAAAATATATAACAGAATACGAGAAAATTTTAAAACAAATTATGCTATACATCTCAAAAGAATTCGAAGTAGCTTCGAAAAGTACATTCCTTATTAATTAATTTCTCTTACAAAATACATAAACTTTAAACATATTTATTTTATCAAATTTTATGTTATGTCATATTTATAAAAGTATTACTATATTCTATACTAATTCTATACTAAGTATTACATATTCGATTCATAATTCATTGTGTTCAATTGTATTTCGGATTCATTATAATACATTAAAATAACAGACATTCCAATGTGAATCACGTTCCATCAGAATGTATTCATATAGCTCTGGATAATTAAAAGTATAGATTTTGTAAAAGGATGAAATATTTTAAGACATACATACACATTTATTGACATTACATAACTTAAAATTATAAGTATCAGATTTGTTTTATTTTTCAAAAAAAGGCTGGGATATTTCAAACAAAATAAAGAAAAAAAAACTCTGGTTTACCATTAATCAAACATGAACTTCACTGGTTGCAAAACTATTACATTTTTAAGCTTTCTCAGAAAGTCTTTCAAGCTTCTTTTTTTTCAAAAGTATCATTGCCGTTTTCACTTTTGGTAATGCTTAAATGCTTAGCTTTGGTTAATCGAGCTCTTCTGTTTTAATTTGTGTAATGGTAAAGGAGCTTAAATATTTGAAACTCGTTCTATTTTTAAAACGACTTTAGATTCCAACTATTGACTTTTTCCGAAAAGAAATTATGTGAATGAATGGGAAATGAGGCTAATTGTTTTTAAAGACAAATTAATCTTCAGAAACCGAAACTCCACTGCTTGTCTAAGGTCAACACATCAGACAGTGACTCTCTAACTACTGTCTTCGAAACTCCTCATGCTCAATTTACTCTGAACCGATTAGCTGCTTCCATTTTTAATCTTACGGTTAAAAGAACTGAATGAGAAGATAAGGAAACCCAATGATCTGGCAACTAAGCTGGCTTTCACCCAGAAATTTTCGGGAAATGTTTGGATCGAACCGCGAAGTGATGCGTTTCGAAAGGATTTCTATTTCCGATAAAAAGATCTTCTGTATATCATGAAGTCTGGATTGGATTCCGATTCGTTCCTTCATAGAGATAATAAACGGATGCTCGTTTAAATTGCTTCTCCTCGCTATGTGATATCCTCTGGAGTTCGACAAATATCTTCCAAATGTATCCAGCGATCAACTTCGAATAGAGAAGGGAATTAGTTCAGGAAATTGCTTAGTTTCCTATGGTCTTGCTGTTATCTAGATATTTGATCAAATTAATAAAATGTTCCAAATGAAATATTTCAACGTTTTATTGAGTCGTAAATGGAAACGAAAATGTCTTTTCGGAAGAAGTATATGCGTCTTGATACCGAAATATGAAGATATTCGAAAGGATTAGAGCTTCATGATAATTTATTTTGTGAGATATATGTGTCAGGCCTGCAATATTTCCTCTGTTTAAAATTATATCCATTATAATTATCAGTACTTGAATAATAATAATCAAAAGGGTGTTAAAAATAACCTAAAATATGCTATAAGTGGTAGGAAAAAGTTAATTAGGAGTTCTTTAAAACTGTTTAAGGAATAAAAAAAAATCATTGAAAATACGAATCTTGGTTGAAAAGTAACGTGTTCATGGTTTTTTTTTATTTGCAAGCTATTTTTTAATATTCTAATTATAACTGGAAGATGGAAGATATATACGTCTTCTATGTACTTAATGCTGAGAATTGAAGCAAATGACGACCCACATGGATATGGGGATAAAGTAGTGAGGCCTCATTGCATTTCATCCTGCACCTTGCGACTTTCACCTCTTTTTAAATATAAAAGAGTGACTTAAAGGACTCTCTTTTCGTTCTAACGATGAGGTGAAAACTGCCATCAAAGCCTGGTGTTGCCAAAAAGCATTATAATTTTTCTCCGACGGGTTATTCCAACTAAGCATACTTTTCCACACGCTTATGGACAGATTAAGTCATAAAATTCTTACGTTAGATAGAATTTTCATGTAGTTATCCGTTATATCAATACTTTTGAGATTCAGTTCAGAAATTAAAAAATTATGAGGACAGATACCTTATTTTTCTGTTAAATTTCATAAAATTTTTAGTTAACATTTGTGAAGAAATTACAGTTTTTTTTAAAACAACATTATCAGTGATTTTATATAAAGACTTAAAGCTTGATAAAAAGGGCCAATAAAAAGTCATACATAGGGATAGAAAATTTATCGACTTTTTCAGTACAAATTCAAATGAAAGCGATATAAATAAAATGTCGAGAATTCCTTAAATTATGAATATAAAATTTAGAAAATCATAATATAAAACATTTTATTTGATTCTTGTACTCTGCGTTTAATTTATTGTGCAATTTTATTTTGATTGTACTGTTACCAATTTCTTAAGACACGTAAAAGCAAATAATAACAAAATTGTAGAATAATTATGAAAATAGTTTGCCGAATTACTGGAAAATATTTGATACTAAAATTTGTGATTATTGGCAACTTACCTTTCACGAATTTTCAAAATTTTATTTTTTCTTTTATTCTTTCCATTTAAACTTCGACAAAATATTTAAAAAATGGTTTTGTTTTGTAATCGTGTAATAGTTATTTAAATTCTAATTCTGTATTATAAATGGTATATAAATAATACAGTTACTTCACTTGTCATGAAAACAACGTCTTTTCGTGTTGTTTTCTGGATGAAAATGAGTTCCACTTTCTCATCAGATCGTTAGCCAACCAGAATTAGTGCACTGACAGAAACGAGATTCTTTACTGAACACCACATTGGCCCATTGCTCCAAATTACGGTACTGATGTTCCAATTTAAAAGAGCACTTTAATGAGTAGATGTGAGAAGAATGCAAACTCAGGGTCTTCTGGCATAGGGATCAACATAACTGAGTCTCACGTAAACCTCTATGATGGTTTTGAGAGTACTGAATCCAGTTCTCTGACACAAATGTCCTTCTGACGTCACGCAGTTATTATCAGATATCAGTCTTGGCGAGCGATTGTGACTCTTGGCCAATCTAATACTGGTCGACGGTTAACATTTCCCGCAATTTGAAATCATACCATAGTCTTAAGAACACACACATTCAGAATTCGAGACACTTCAGTGTAAGATTTCCAGGATTCGAGCATTCGAACGATTCTTCCTTTCGGAAGCATGACCAATTGTCATCTGTGTGGTATCATTTGTTCTGTTCAATTGTCAATAGCATACCTTCATACATGAATTGTACGAAACCTGTCTGAAATTTTTTGCCGAATGACATAAGAATTTGAGACATCCCGTTTATTCGCGTTCTGACGTGTGAGGGTGTTTTGTGCATGAAGACGTCGATTGAAATATTTTTCATTGAACACAAACATCCTCCTTCAACAGATGATTCTCTACAAGTTATTTCGAACAAATTACTAATATATGGTCACAGGTTTTTTCATTTTACGAATTTAGCTTAACTTTTGAGCACCAGTGTATCTAATAGATATCATTACTCGGCTAAAATTGAAGTAGACAAGAAATATTAAAAAGTAAAACTCATTTTAAAATTAAAATACAAAAGTAAATAAATACATTAATAGCAAAAAGAATCGTGGTTTTTCATCGTATTTAATATAGTAAGTATACTATAGTAAAGTTTGTATCTATTTTAATGTTTAAGTGATATTTTGTGAGAAAAAATAAAAATAATCTAAACCTAATAGAGGGAGAGTTGTATTATTATGAAAGAGGATGAATTCTTTTTTTAATGGTTGCATCTGAATAACGAAACCGATTTGTTTGTTTTCAGTATATTACTTGTTAAAAAGTTATAGAATTTTGATGAATTTCAGAGAAAATGGAAGGAATTTCTAAATTGTTTTTAATCTCTTTAAATTCTTACTCTATTTCCAGCAATTATTGTAAAATTAACTTTTATGATAAAAATTAGTTAACATAATAAGTATTTTTTTAATGTGTGTGTGCACCAAATATCTCAATCAATACAATATAATAAATTCAAGCTAAATTTTTATCACAGTTTTTGATAACAGAGGAATTTTAAGAAAATATTTTATTTTTGTATTTTAAGAACATTTTATATTATTATCTGCCTTTCATATAATCCCAGAATTAATCGGAACACAACATAAAATATATAATAATATACAATCACATGCAACATTCTTGTACTTAAAATGAATAATTTTCCAAAATATGCGCAAGTATTAAAAATTTGACTCCCTCCCCCTGCAAAAAATGTTCAAGAATTTTTTTTTCTTTTACTAAAAGTAATAATGTAAAGATTCTTAACTGACTTCACCGATTACAAGTTGGCCATCAAGACAATTTTAGGAGAGTGACGTGTTAGTTCAGACCTCCTCCTCATCACCTCTTCGTGACTTAGAATTGCCAGGCCTCAAGAGCTCACGAGTTGCTTTAGTGTAAAGTTAAATTTATTAAGGGCTCCGGATTGAGATACTCAAAGATATTTAAAAATTCCGAGTTTTGTATAATTCTATAATAGTAGCTTCAAACATTAACAGAAACAAATAATGGAGTTTTCAACCGAAATAAACCTGTTAAGCAAGTTTGGATAATTTTGAGCAAGTTGAAAATTGTAAAAAGAAATAAATGTTTTTTTTTTATTTAATGACTTTTCAATTAAACTTTATTAAATTTTTGAATGCATGAATTCATTAATAATAGGAATACAAAATTTGTATAATAGTATATATTTATATATATATATATATTAAAAAAACAGAAAATAAATGTTTACAAAATCTATCCAAAAATGTAACTAGTATCGATTTCGACCTCAAAATTTCATATCAGTGACCATACATGAATGAAAAATAATTAATAATGTCCATTATGTCGAACAATTTAGCCTACCTTCGGAAAACGATCTTCCCATTTAAGCGGCCACTAGTTTTAATACCCAGTTCAAAATCAGATAACCAACAATATAGAATTCGCGTACAGATACATTCCTAGCGCGAAAAAATTTAAAAGCAAATGCAAATCATAGTTTAAAATACGAAACATTCGAACAATATCGCGGATTAAATGTATCCATTTTACTTAATAGTGTTCTATTGCAAGGGAGAAAAAAATGTTTTGAGATCATTTGGCGAAATAAAGCATATCGTTTGCAAACCATAACGGAACATAGGCTTGTTCGGGAACTTTAACGGAGCAGCGGTGGTCCAATAATGGCTAATGCAATACTACGGATGAGCGTAATTTCCTTTCAGTTGATGCGCAGCGCTACTTTATTATGTCGATCACTGAGTTCAGTCGATAAGGGAAGGACCCGCTTTCGATATGGACAATAAGCTCTTCTTTATCGGCTGCAGAAAGAGTAGTTTCCGTTGTTTATGGTTAGAAAAGGAGAGGGAGAGAAAAGACTGCCCGTCATCGACCGCAACCACTGGATCGCAAAATGCCTGTGAGCTATTCGATTTTGTAGTTATTCTTCCTTTTTTATCAGAGTCCAAAATATTCTATTTGATATAATTTCAAAGTAAAAGGAAGCCTTATGCAGTGAAGCAGGATTTTAGAGTTTTAAGTAATTGATTCAAGCATTCACTTTAATTAATTACTCTATACTTCGTTACTGTTCTTCGATATTTTGGTGACATATGAATACTTTGCATTTGTGACTAGGATTTGTCTTAAATGTATCGGGTTCTGATTAATTGTTTGATTAACGTCGTAGAAGCAACAAGAAGACTATTAGTGACAGGCTACTTAAAATTGAGCCTCTGTCAAGTGACGAGGATGATATCTGAGCTGGCACTTCTCTCTCCAAACTTCCACTCCAATACAATGGAAGGACATAGAACCTCGACAGATTTAACCTGAATAAGCCCGCGACACGTCAGATCTGAAGTGGCATCAGGTCTCGAGCCCGCGACTCGACGGAAACAATGCCGGCCTCGAATTCTCGACCATGATCACTAAGCTACCACAGCTTCTTTGTCTGTTGTAGTAAGGCAATAAAAGGACATTTTTGTCTCTTTAAGTAAAATTGGACGATTCTGTAATAATAAAGATTTATTGAGCTGAGTATAATTCAATAAAGCTGTATTCAAGGCAACGTACAATATTTTGTAAAATTTTAATCATAAGAAATTTCTATTTGTAGTTTCCTAAAATGCTACATCACAGGAATACGAGTATCTTCAAATAAAAAAATTGAAACAAAAGACACAAAATGAGATTACAAAAGCTAAAAAAAAACTATGACATTTTTACTCTTTACAAATGAGAAAAATATTTTTATCAGTAATAGGACAATTATAAGTAAGAGATTTTATGAATAATAATAACTATAATATGAAATAAAATTAAACAATTAAAACTAACTAAATTAAATTTAATCACAGTTTATATATGTTTATTATAACAATAAAATATTTTTAAAATTTTATATCTATTTTTGTCCCACAAATCATTTTAAAAAGCAACTTCGCAATTATAATAACGTTGAACCAGAGTAGTTCGAAGTATGAAATAAATATGAAACTTCAATTCTTCAAAGACAATTAAACTTTATGATAGCTTAATAGAGGGCTTGGTTACATTGGAAATTTCTTTTTTCTTTTTTTTATATGAGGAATATAATCATAAGCGTTTTTTTTAAAGTTAAATGTTTAAATTTCGAAGAGAATTGGAAAGCCTTTTTAGCATTAAGTGTTTTATTCATGGATGTTTAAGATACATTCTTTATTAATAAATTTACTATACAAGCAACAATGAAAAAAGAAAATATTTATAAAATATCTAACAATTTGTATTGTAAATTTTGGATACATTGAAAGCCACATTTTATTACCTAGAAAGTCGCATAAGACCTCAAGATCGTAAGTGTCTGGTATCTTTCGTAAGTTTAATTGAAACTTAAACAAATTTCCTTAGCCTAGTTCAAGTCTGTAACAAATAAATATGTTCAAGTTATTCACTAAAACTAATACGAGTATCAAGAAAATATGTTTGCCAAAAAAAGTTAAGTAAGATGTATGAAATACAAAAATTTCCCTATTGTCAAATTTTATTTTCACGTATATATGAAATTTCGAAGAACCGCACAACTAATATAAAATAAATACCAACGTCTTATCCATATTCTTGCTCAATATCTAGTGCACATGTCACTAGATGGCACTTTCTTGTGTTGAAAGAGTTTCATATATATATATATATATTAAACATAAATTTCTCCTGCAAATCTAGTATTATGTGTCGCAGTCATGCAACGAATACGGCTTCCCCCCCCCTCGGTAGAGTCTTGTGTGCTGTAGGTCATGGGTCTTCTTGAGACAGTACCTTCCCGTGGTCACTGCTGCCAACAATCATACCCACTGGGTACATCCCTGCCAAGTATTTCCTTTACATCGTGGTAAGAAAATCCTTCTTCTCGGGGCACTCATATATTGCCTGACTTAAATTAAGTAAGCTGCAAGTACTGAAGTCTTCGTCTCCTTAAAAGTATTCTTCACTAAAATCTAGCTCCTATGACCCAATTCGGAAGATAAATAATATCCACGAAGTTTATATCATATATTTATAGCAAAAGTGATTTGAATATTTATAGTGGTGCTATTAGCTCCATTCTCAGTCCCATAGAATAGACATTATCTTTCAGATATGCAAACGCTCTTCCCCAAATTATATTTATCTAGCATACCTGCTTTTTGTTAGAGGAATTTTAATTTCTGTCAGTGTATACACATATCATTATTTCTCTCTCTCTTTCTGTATATATATATATATATGTGTGGGTGTGTGTATTTATAAAAACTAATTAATGATTATATAAAATTTTAAAAGTAGTAACTCTAATCAGAAACGAAGGAAATTTTAGGTACTTAGTTTCAAAGGGTTTAATCAAATAATTTCACTTGCGTGATTCTTAACAAACTTTTTTTTTAAACTATTTTTGCAGTGAAAAAAGAACTATAAGAAAAATTTCACTCGCCTATAAATAAGAGATAAAGATCCAGAAGTATAGAACATTTCAATTTCTACCCTTTTATATTCGATTTACAAATTTAAGCATTCGGGAAGTACAAATAAATAAAGAATCAAATTCGAATTCTGTACGAGAAGCTTTCTAAAGCATGTAACTAAACAAATGGTTCCAGGAGCAATGCGATTTAAATTGAAGAATAAAAAGAAACGTAAAATGTTGTTTTCTTTGAAGAAAGTTTAAAGTTCAATATCTGAAACTCATTTTAGTGGAAATGTTTGCTTTTCTCAGCGGTATCTAAAGGATTTTCTTATCAGCGAATAAATCAATATTCTGAGTTATAGCTTTGTATAAAGTAGAGAGAGTTCCTAATTCGTTTCAAAGAGAGTCTATCAACAAATTTCTCCATCCTTTAATATGGGATTCTGACGTCCATTTGTTTTATCTAAAGAATTTTAAATTTTTAAAACGGGACGTTTGAAATAAAATATTTGATAGAAATGATGTTATTGTTTGATCCTTATTATAGATCTTTGAACTGCTCGCAAAGCGTACATTTCTTTAAATTCTAAGAGCTCAATAATTGTATTCAAGAATGGCAATGAAAGCTCGTTTTAGTAATGATAAAAATAAATTTAATTTATGTCCTCATTTTTATTAACGTTTTAAATTGATTATTGGATGATTTCACTGCTATAATAAACCTGAATTTTAACTGTTATTATAATTTCAAATAATATCCTCCTTTTTTTCATTTTTATTCACTCGTTATTGAATTATTTCTTATTCTCTTACTATTGTATGATACTATTCACTTTTTTACTATTACATACTTTTCCATGCTTTTGTTATAGTTATCTGATTTCCATTGGTTGATTGTTTAGCAAATATAAGAAAGGAAGTGATGATAACATAGAACCGTTTTCACTCCACAAATCAGTCTTAACCTTTAATGTGTTACAATTTGCTAGATAAGCATCTTACACTTGGTTATATATATATGTGTGTGTGTGTGTCTTAGTTTAATTACCGTTATAAACGCATATTATTCCATTCCAAAGTAAGGGACACCATTCATTGCTCTATTTCTGTTTTTCTACATTTTTCTTTTCTGTAAATTTGCTTTGCTTTAATTTATTAGGTTTAATAGTTAGTTCTGAATTTTTGGGTTTTAGGAATTTAAATATCAGATTATTTGACTACTTAAATAAATTTTTAATTAATTTGTATAAATATTAGTTTTATTCACGGTTATTTTCATAATTAGTTTTTCTCTAATTTGTTTTGCTTTAGTTTTGGAAATTCTCAGAGTGCTTTGTGTTGGTGAAATGTTCTGTTCTTATTTTATATATATATATATAACATACTAGTACTAAAGGAATGCATAAGAAATATGTATGTGAGTAAAGAATAAATAAATCCATTGTAGCAGTTATAAAATAAATTAAACTATAAAAGCTTTAAATTAAAATAATTTTATTTATAAATTTGAATGTTGACTGTTTGTGTTTGTCTGCTATGCAAATCTACAACTTTGATTGTATCCCTCGTAAAAGTTTTCGGGAGTTTCGTTGATCTTTGAATGGAGCCGTAAACATATTCCGCCAGAAAATAGCTTTCAAAATCATTTTTGCTGACTTTTTATTTTCAAAAACCTACTTTCCTCTCATGTTTCACCACCAATAGATGACAGCAGTATCAGTTTACTTAAACATATTTCTTTCATAATTTATTTTCTTGAAAACAATAAATTTTATTTTTAATAATTTTCTTTGTATAAATTGTGAGGTAACTCTCGAACGAAATGCTGAAAAATTATTATTTTTCACAATCCTAGACATGTAAATTAATCAGATGATTTTGGCGAGTTTTTGAAAATAGCAGTGAAAAGTATCATTCTAGGTTTTTTTTAAAATTCGTAAAAATCGTTTCGCACAAAATCTCTATTGATACATCTGATATTGTATCGATATGGTGTTCGGAAAGAGCATTTGGTTCTGTTTTTGTCTAGTTCCTTTTTGAAAAATGAACAGAGCAATTGTAATAATCACTTGCATTTCACTTTTGTAATACAGTTTGGATAAAACTGTTTTTATTAAAAATAATTTTGAAATGGTTATATTAGTGATAAAGAGATTTACTCAATTTTCATGTATAACTTTGAAGATATATTTAATTCAATTCATATAGAGGATGTAATTAAAGCTATCATGGTTAGTTTTTAAAAATTAATAGTTCTATATCATATGAAAAATTTAAACTCCATATTAATCTTGTTTCGAAAGAAAATTTTATTTTTAATAATGTTAAAAGAATGTAAACAATTTAAAGGTACAATTCAGGGTGAAACATCTTTAGTAATTATATATAAAGTTATAAAGTATAATATTACTATAAAATTTTATAGACAGCTCTTTGCTTAGATACTTAGATAATCTTATAATTTAAACCAGATATATTATATTATTCTGCTTAGTTAAATTTGATTAAAATTAATATAAATTCTTATAAAACAGATTATTACTTAGAAAATTAACATAAAAGTTGTAGATAGTAGGATTATAAGTAATAATTTTGACAAGAAAGATAAATAATTTTTCCCAATTAATTGTGTTCCTTTCTTTGATAGTAATTTCAGCATGAAAATAAATCAATTTATCTAATAATTTTATTCTTAAAGAAACATTAAACTAATTAATATGCCTTTAAATTTTCAAAATAATTTTAAAAAATTCTTTCAGATTTGCATTAATACTTATCACAAATTAACTTTTTAAAAACAAATTTAAAATATAAACATTATAAAGTTAATTGATATTTTAAATGATAATTTTGTATAAAGTAGAGGGAAATTTTTTTGATTGTGCTCATTTTTTCCCTAATTTTTTTAAAAGAATAGTTATTTTAAATCATTTTATTATTTTTAAGTTTATTAGTTTTCGTTTTTTTATATTATTTTTCATTTTATTTCCTTGCTTTTGGAAGTTTGTCTGTAACATATATTTACCTTTTATACTTAAATTTTATTTTTATTCATTTTTTTTTTGTTCGCAGTGTTTTATGTGTAAATTTATATGATTTGGTGCATGTGTTTTTTACTTAAATAGTAAAGTACTGATTTCTTTTTTAATAATTTTTTTATAATTATTGAGATTTATTTCTTAGCTTCCTTATAATTATAATGTTTTGGTGTATATTTTCATTCAAGTATCAAATTATATATGCAAGTTGTCCAAAATTAAACTAACAATGCTCAGAGTACTTTGTAGAGCGATCTAATTCCAAGAATTTCGCCAAATGTAGTAGAAAGATTAAAGGAAATGGGAGACGAAGGACTTCACGAAAAAAAAAAGTTCTAAAAGTCATTACTAGGAAAATATGTGGCCCTGTGCAATTGAAAAGAGAGTTGTAAGAAACGCAGAATCAATAATAATTAATAATTTATTATTGATTAATTTTTATATATATTATAATTATTTTTTATTTAACATATTTAAATAAGGTTCAATGTGTCCGCCGTTTTTGTGGACTACATATTGGATTCTGTGCACAGCATTCACTACTGCAGAAAATAACATGTCAGCAAGAATCTCCAGCGGAGTCCATGATATGTCATCCTTCAACACAGCAGGCGGCAATATTTTCTTGTGCTCTGTCGACAATTTCTGTTGCAACTTTTTCAATTATATCCTCTGGTACGAATTTTCGTCCTTTGCCTGACACAACCTTCAGAAAACTTGTTTTCTTAAACTTCACAACAATTGCCTTAAAATCATTAACTGAGAAATAATTATTATCTTTAAGCATTTTTTGTGCCTTCTAAAATCACGAAGTGTAACTGACTCGTTGAACTATTTGAGGTTAAAAAAATGAGACAAATAACGCACACTGGACTAAATAAGGAGACATTATTGCATATAACTTTCAACCCAATTGTTTCGAAAAGTAACACATTACCTTTTAAAGCCTAAGAAGCTGGAACTGTGCTAAAGGAAGTAATATGAAACTTGAATAAAAAGCTTCTGCTGTTGCTTACTTTGGGACTCAGTAAATGGAATTGCAGATTAAGAGACTTAATCAGTGTTTATGTAAAGGTTCCCCCTTTGTAAAATTATTGCCGCATTGAAATTGAACTAAATTGTTAAATGTGATAAATAAAAGTAATTTTATTTCAGTATTGATTCTGCATTTCTTAAAACACTTTTTTCAATTACACAGTTCCGCATATTCCCCTAGTAGTGACATGTGGAAATATATTTTTGTGGAGCCTTTCATCCCGTGTTTTGTTTAATCTTTCTACTATACATGCGACACAATTCTCACAATTCAATCGTTCTACAGAACACTCTGAACACTTCTAGTTTAATTATGCTATGTATGCACCCTTGTGCAAATGAATTAAAACAAACCAGAAAAATTATGAAATCTTATAGGAAATGCACAAAATTAAAAAGTTTTAGTACATAATATGATCTCCACAATTCTTCATTAACATTTGGACAAAATTCAGTATGGATTTCGCCAATTTTTACAATCATTTATAATATTAGTGTTTTTGTAACACACATGAATAAGTGCCGGTATTAGCTTTTCCATATTTGTTCAGTCCATATTTAATAGGCGATTCTTGCATATATCCCAGAGATTCTCTATTGGGTTGATATCAGGAGAGTTCTCAGGCCATTCCAATACTCAATTTGGTTCTGAGACATTAACTTCTTGACTATTTTGGACGTATGGCATGCGATTAAATCTTGTTGAAAAATCCCCATTCCTTCAGGGTATCGTTTCTTCAATTCTGAAACAATCATTTTATTCAGAATATTCATATATTGCAGAGAACATATCATATCGTCAACAAACTCATATCATATAGAACCAACCTCATTGTAACCAAAACAAATTCAAAATATTTTTTGAGGATGTTTAACAAATTGGTAAATGTGCAATCCCGAATACTTTCGCCTGGCAATCATCGCGCATGCTGAGTTCGCTGGCCTTGAACAAAAAAAATGGCTTTTGTAGCTTAATAGCACTTTTCTTCAGTTTTCGATTGTCAAATTCTTGTATATTAAGGCTCACAAGTAGCGCTTATTCTTCATTCGTTGGGTCAGAAGCTGTTTCTTCAGAGGCCGATAGGCTGCAAGTGGAGGCCAGTAAATGAGTTCATATTTATTTCATGCTCTTTTAAACCTCCATTAACTATTAAATGCAACACTAGTCTTTCAAGGGTATTTTTTACATTGCATAAGTAGAAAAGTGTCAACTTTTGGAGTAGTTTTCTTTTCCGGCCACATTTCCCTCTCAGCTTTGGAGTTATGGATCCTGCTTATTTTGTTTTCTATACGGCTCACAGTTGCAATACTCTTACTCCAATTAGCTTCTAAATCTTTCTATAAGTGTTTTGCGTATATTCGGAGAGAGTAACAATTTTCGTACTCTTTCGCAGCGTCACATCCATCTCTGACGACAGTGAATTCTTAACTGATATGATCATAGCTGGAGCTTTTGTTTACGCAAATTCCTGCGCATGCACTCTCAGTAGCCCTCTGATTTGTGGAAATTGTTGTTAGGCAAAGTATTTGTTCATCCCACCCATATTTTAGCATATTTTAGTATAATTGTTGAAGAAGAATAAGAATGATTTTAAAATTCACGAAAAAAAATAGTTCGTTTCGATTAATTTACACAAGGATATATATATATATATATAGACATATATATATATATAGAGAGAGAGAGACATATATATATATAAATATATATATAGACATATATATATATATAGAGAGAGAGACATATATATATATATATATATATATATATATATATAATAGAACGACAAACAATGATGATGCAATGATGATTTATAAATAATCAAAAATCAATCCCAAACTAACTATATCCTAGAAAATAGTCTATATTCATGCCTGATTCTAAAAATTAGGATTATCAGGTTGAATAAAAAGTTTTCCACTAAAAATACATTTATTTTTAACCGATAAATATATACATATATATAAAAGTAAATATAGAGAGATTATTAATTTCTGTTTAAAATTACATTAGTCGGTCAATGTTTTGGCAACTTTTCAATTTCTTCTGTGCTGAATTGTAACGTGCGCAAGTCCAGAAAGAGATTGACATCATTTATGACCTCTTTTGAATTGAAAATTGTCTCATCAAGATGCAACGACAGATGTGAAAACAGATAGAAAGTCGAAGAGGCCATGTCTGGGCTGTATGGTGAATGTTGCATGAAATTTCTCTCCAGCTTGTAGAGCGTCTCACCAATCGTCGTAGTATTATGTGATTGGACGTTATCTTGATGAAAGAGAATCACCTTCCATCTCAGCTCATTTCTTTACTTTTCGCTCATGGCACACGAACCTAGATTAGCATGTTGCTGTACATAGCACTGTTGATAGTCTGTCCGCCTTTCGGATACTTTTTGTTGATAATTCCGCGACAATCCCACCAGATACAGAGAAGCATCATCTTGTTATTTAAGGAACGTCTTGCAACCGAGCCTTCTGATACCCCTTCTAGGTACTGATCACCTTCCTTTATGGCTTGTATTGTTGTAAAACATCCATTTTTCCCTAACAGATCACAATTCTGTCCAGCATTTCCTTTTCTTTTGATCTCTGAGGTGAGCCAAAAAAGGTTGCTTTTCTCATGCGCTTGTTTCAGAAATCAGGCACCAAGCGGTTGAGCTTAAAATTTAGATTTATGAGTTCCAGAAATTTAACTAATTTTTTTTTGGCAAACGTTTTGCTCTAATCCAATAGTTCGTGTTGAAACCATTCTGTCTTGATCAATGATGTGCTTTAACTGCTCACGATCAACTTCAATAGGGCGGCCAGAATGTGGTCGATTTTCAAAGTCAACATTTTCAGCTTTAAAACTCCAAAAACCAAACTTAGAATGTATCCTAAGAAACAGTACTGATGTGTAAGCTTTTATAAATTTTTAGTAGCATTCAGTTTCAACAAGTGTGTTAAGGAGCTCATAGAATATAATCAATCTGATCTGTTGACGGGATAGCTTCATTTTAAATACCTTTTTGACGAGCTAGATAATATATTTTTAACAAAAAAAAAATTACACAAATATATAGATTCAATTTTCAGCTTTCGAATGCAACATATCGTTTGTAGGAAGGTTAACTACGACAAGAATGACAACTGTTGGTGCGGAGATATCTCCTCTTTGCGAAAAACCTTTACTAAACCTGGTCAATAACTTATCTGAATTGAGCCAATTGGGCTCGAGTTCTAAATAAAGCATTACACTTGGATTTGATTCTCTAATCCTGTACCCACCTCCCGAGAGAGATCTTCAAATAAAACAACATCACTTAAACTCTTAAAGTATTAGTTGAAGGGAGGGATGTGGTAGAGTTCATGTTATATTTTTAAAGTAAAATTTTGGTAATTAAAAAAAAGAAGCAGGAAAATTGTCTTCTCACGTTGATTAAAACTAATATTTTTGTTCCATTCAAACTTTACAAAAAATTAAAGAGGGAAATTATCCTTATGAAATCTAGATGTTGTGGAGGATAGCTTAGATTAAATAATTTGTAAAATAAATAAGAGTGGACTGCCTTAATTTTCATAAAACAATAAGAAATTTATATTTTTAGGCAACGACTTGCATTCACATAGATGCATCATAATACATGATCATCATACGTTCACCTAAACAGTCAAAAGTTACATTCGAACAACTTTTTCAAATCAATTCCACCAAGTATGCCAACAACAATCAAGAAACTAAGCTAATTATAACAAGTTGCCAACACATGACAACTATACTTAAAAATAGATTTTTTACATAGTCTTTACATTTAATAGGACTGTAACAAATCGATTATTTGAGGGATAGCTTCGAGTCTGACGCTTGTAACGTTCCTGTGAATAATTCTAAATCACTTCCATCTGCATCTTCAGCAGGGTAAACTAGAGTTCATTACAAAACTAAATGAAGATCTGTGACTTTCTTAGATGACAGCCGTTTGTATCTTGGTACCAGCGATCGCTATAAATTGGTTAGAAGGAAGCCAACTGACTATTTGCGGCGTAGATACACTAGACATACACCAGGAGTTATGGTCGGGAGAGCAATTTCTTATGACTGTAGAGGAACACCCATCATTATTCCGAGTACCTTGACAATAAATAAGACCGTTGGTTTGTATACTTGTACGTCCGATTGGTGTCGGTACCAGTTGTGCAGCATTGCCTAATATCTATTTCAGGGCACATATTTAAACAGGCTAACACTCGTTACCATATTTCTGCTCTCACCGAACGTGCTGTTCAGAGTGCCGACATGCAGCCTTGGCCTTACAGATCACCAGATCTAATCGATCACGTATGGGACATAATTGAACGACAAAACTAGTGTCATCAACAACAAGCCACGTTAATAATTTCTCTAATGAAGCACAACAGATGTGGAAATCCAAACTACAAAGTAATGTAGGGAACCTGCACGACAACGTGATTGAAAGTTTGTATACTTGTTTTCAAATCGTAGGGACTGCAGAAATTATTAATGTACCAATCAAAAGGTCAAAATTTCGGTTGTATTTCTATTGTGGATATCTTACGTCGTTAGCAGTAATGCCTCGCCGAAGGATTCATGCACATTACATGCAGGTGTCAGAGTTTAAAAGAGGTCATAATGTCAGAATGAAAGAAGTTGGTTGGACAAATCGAAAAATTGCTCGACATCTGGATCGAAGGGATACTGCGTTTAGACGATGCTGGCTAGAGTGGATCAATAATGGCAGATAGCAGCTTCATTACGCCAGCGGTCAACTGAAGACCATAAAAGAAAAGGAAGACAGAGTGATTTTCAGAGGAACTGTTATAGCATCGGATTCGCCGTTATCAATTATCCATCGTATGATCTGCACACATGTACACAACATGACCCTCGACAGACGACTGAAAGAGCGGAATTTAAGCTCGCGCCAATCGTTACACCGTCGAGTCCATTAATAGTGGTGTCGAGTTCAATCAACTTGGAATTGTGCTGACTGGGGACATATAGACTTTAGTGTTGAGTCGCATTTCCTACTGTGTCCTGACGACAACCGCAGACGTATCTAGAGACGTTTGGGGCAATGTAAGAGCCCTACATTTACTATCTCACTCCACACAGACCCACAACAGAGTGTTTTGGTGTGGGGAGACATCTCCTTTGAATGCCGGACGCCTTTGATAGTCATTTCTAGCACAGCGTTACCTGGACGACATTCTATGACCGGTTGAGTTACAGTTTCTTTTGCAATACCCATTAAGAACTTTTCAACAAGATAATGCTCAGCCGCCCACAGCACGTATTGCTATGAATTGGCAGCAAACTTTAATTACACTTCCTTGGCGAATTAGGTCGTTGATGTCTCTCCCATATACATTTGAGACGTAATGGGAAGGCGATTGCAACCATCCCGGAATGTTGAGGATTTAGCCCAACAGCTGAAGACAATTTGGTACGAAATTCCTCAGGATACCATCCGGGAACTTTATCAGTCTATGGCATACCGGATGACAGCTTGCATCCAGGCCAGAGGAGGACCAAAGCCGTATTGATTTCCACCGTTTCTAACGGATAAATTCTGGAGTAAATCATTAATAATTATTCTGAAATTTTAATAGTTTGTTTTTCTTTATATGTTCCGCTCATCCAAAAAATTTTATCGTAATCGGACAACTACATCTTGGTGCGTCTTTGTTTTTGTTATAGAGTGTATATACTATACATATATATATATATATATGGGTGGGTGCAAGCATGTGTGTATATGCACTTCTTTTTAATGATTTAGGTCGTTCCAGTTCTTTTGATACAACTTGAATAATTAAAATTTATATATTGTTCTTCAATTTCGTAAATTATTTTCTGTCACAGTAACTGCTTTTAGTTACAGTCACTGCTTCGTGTCTCTGTTGATTTTTCAAGTCATGATCTTCGCTTATGTTATGATCTTATTACAAAATGAGTTATACTAAAAGATCATATTGTTATAAGCAAATTTCAGATACTTATCTATTTTATTTCATCTTTTGATACATCATATGAATATTTTTTATTTATAAGGGAGTAAAAATATTTTTATTTTTAATATATTTTTCAACATTAAATTACAGCCTGTTTGTATTCACTCGCGGATTTACCGTGAATCTCTTTTTATAAGTTTCAGATTAATTTTTATAAATGAAGACAGAATTTTCAGTTATGAGCAAATACTAATATCTGTTTTCTTTCTAATTTATATATCATGAGTTAATGTATTCTGGAGTTCTACTTTGCGATAGCAAACTTATACTCCGAATGAGAGAAATTAGAAATATGAGAAAAGAACAAGTCAAATGATATTTATGCTCCTAAAAACTGGCAAGAGAGAACAGCATTTATGGAGAAGGAATCTTTTACGAAACCAGAACCAGCTAATTCTCTAATCGTGAAGTACAAACTGTCAGTTTCGTTAAAAAAGAGAAGAAAATAATGAAACTAAGAAATAGATAGATTTATATGACTGCATTTGAGACGCATTATTTGAAAGTTTGGGCTAAGAAAGGGTCCGCCATTATAATAATTTTTATTTTTTTGGATCTGCATGTTTCTATTGAGTATGAATCACCATTTCTCGAAAAGTGTAATGTCCCAGTTCTAATTTCTTTGTTAGACATTATTTACAGGATCTTAAAATAAGTAATTTTAACAGTACATTCAACTATTTTTTGTTGATCCAATTTTAAGAAATATTTTCTTCCCTTTTATAAGTGATTTCAACAGTGAATAAAAATAACACCAAAAGAGTTTTCTAAAAAATTCAGAATTCAGGAAATTCAGAAAATTCTTATCGATGTTGGAACTTAGTAATTATAGAGTCTCACTACCGTGAGTTCAGGGGATTCGACCGTATTTCAGCAAATATTTGCTAAGAATAACAAAAGCGAAAAATTAAAAATTTAATATGCTGAAACTAATTACCTAAAATATTATTCGTTTCCTTTTACCGTGTTATTACTTTTGAAATTTTACACAATCATTCACTAAATTTTAAAAATGTTTAACAACTTTCTATCCGAAAAGTAATTAATCATAGTTAACTACATACTCTAAAGACTCATCTCGAGAATTTGACTTAATAGGTACAATCTATCTTAATTTATTCTGTTACAGAATGAAACAAATTCATTTCGTATATAATTATAATTTTTAATTTAAAAATACGTTATCCATTTTTAGAATATTTTGTATGTAAATAACTTTATTCGATATATAGATTTATATGAGTTAACATGGTATTAAAAAATGAGGGAATTATTTCTTTGTTTTCAAATATGCATAACTATATTTTGATAATTGAGGTGCATAATAGTTAATCTAATAATAATTTATAGTAATAATGAATTTGCCTTAGTGTTGATTATGTATATTTTGAAACTTATTTTCCTAAATTAAATAGTATTATTTTTCTTCAAAATTTATAACACCTCTCCATTTTTTAAAATTTTTATATGATTATTTATTTTCCTTTCTTTACTTAAATATTCCTCACACGTTTTTATTTTTATTTGAAAGTTTTTTAAATTATTTTTATTTTATTTGTTATCTCCTGTTTCTATTTTATATGTATTGCTTATTCAATTATATTTTTATTAATTTGTATATTTAAGATACTTAAATTGGTTTTGGAATCATTTTATTCCCGAGGATTTTATAATGGAGGGGTATATATGTAGTATTTATCTTACTTGTTTAAATTTTATGGTGTACATGTAGCATACGGAAGTGGTAACAAAATAATTTTTAATTTGAAAAAAAAAAAAAAAATTTCTTACTATTGTTTCCTTATTTCTAATTATTTATAAATTATTTTTTGTTAATTTTATAATTGCTTATTCTATTGTATCTTTTAAAATAATACGTCAATTTATCATTTAAAATGTAATATTCTTTGTAATATACATTATGATTGAATATATATAATGAATTAAATCAAATATCAACATGATATTACATACTGTTAATACATTTTTTAATCTCGAACTTCAGGAAATATATTTGAAAGCAATACATATTATTTTCATTTTGTTCACTGTGATGATTAATGCACGTTAGTGATAATTAAAATTAATGAGTGAAACACACAGTAATTTATTTATAGATCACGTAATCTGTTATTTTTAAAGCTGATTCGTTGTATTTAAATTAAATGGCTTTAGGTTATTCATTATTCATTAGATTTTATATTTTATTTCATTAATATTTATTATTATATTTATGAGTTTGTCGAGCCCCTTGCAATTTGGCTCTCAAAGATATTTGGCTTATGAGAGTTTTCAATTATAATACTCAACAAAAATACTTATTTCGTATATTACTGAAACAGTACGATTTATCAAAAATTAATAAATGTTCCTCTACTGTTTCTCCCAATTAAACTATTGCTTCTCAGAAACTTCGAGACTAGGTTTTAATAGAGTAAATTTCATTATAGGCATCAACATACCTCGAAAATTTTATTTCTTTTTTTTATCTAAACATTAACAAAAAATTACCCTCTTTGAAGAGATCAACCTGATGGGTTAACGGGTTTTGAATGGTGTTTCTTAAACTTATTCATCCATCTTGATCATGAATCTAAAAAAAAGTAAATTCTGGTTGATTCTATTCTTCCAATGATGATGAATGTATCGTCTGCATTCAGTTATACATCCATACTTAATTTTTATATATCAATTCAAAACAAAAAGAAGATAAAAATAACTTTTAAACTGTTTTTTTGAAAAATAATAGAAATTCACCTTTAGACTAAACGGAGTACGAAATATGATATTTATTTAGTTATATGTAATAACAATGCTACATTAATCTTAATCTTTAAAGGGGATCAATTAAACTTTCAAAATTATGACAGAAATTGCATAGGAAAGAGCATGAAAATGCTTTTTGTGTGACAGTTTTAATTTAATAGAGAATATTAAAATGTTCTAAGAAAATGGATATTTTTAAACAATTATTTTTTTTCATTTCCTATTTTAAAATTAATTATTTAAGTAAAAGGAAATTGGAATACATAAACATTGCTGAAAGAAGAAGGAAATAGAACAAAACTAACAAAAGGTAGCGATTTCAAAACATAATAAGAATTTTCAAATAATAATACTGTCGTAGGATGTAGTTCCGAAAGTAATAGTCCAGTGAAATATAATCCGAAAGCAATACGTTTTTGAAATCTAATTCATAAAAAAGAATAGAAATTGATTAATTTATGCAAATAATTAATTATACAAATTATTAATAATTTATAATAATTAATAAGCTAACTGTTTATAATTAATCAAAATAATATTTAGTTATTAATAATTACTAAAAGAGTTATTTGTTAATCTACCAATCAGCTTAATAAGTGATCCATATTAATGATATAATATGGATCATATTTCAAAAACAATTACATTTCAATAACTCTCTTATTAACTTTACTATCAATATTCAAACCAATTTATTTATTTAATAGTGGAACATATACTTAAAAAGGTTATTTGTTTGGCTGGTTTTATTGACGCAAGGGCCCTATTTATCCAAGCTGCAAGAAGCATTTGTTAATTACAAAGAAAAATATATAAATGTGATCTTGATAAAATTCTATAAATATTAGAAAGAAGAAAAAATAGGAAAGACAGATAGAAAAAAAGATAAGAGAAAAAGTTGAAATTGCAGAAAGATTGCGAGGATATCCCGAGAACATGCCACCCGTGCTTACTTAAGACTTCAAACCTATACACTAAACGGAGAAATTGCTCAGGCACAATGGACTCGTTAATCCCGTACTTACCTGAATTAGGAAAATTCCTGAGAGGAGAAAATTAATAGGATAATGGAATATATTTAAAAAGTAATAGGATATTGGAACATATTATTAGATTGGAATTAATACTTTGGAAGCCATTATCCACATACACACAAAAGTTGATGTACTTCCAGTATATGCATATATAAAATTTGAATTTTTCCAACATTTTTCATAATTTGTTATTGTTGACAATCTCAATAAATTGTACAATTTAAAATTTCAACTATACTATAGTATTGTTATTACTATAATAATCAAATTTAATTTCAAGCAAAACTGAGTATTTGATCCAATTTTGCAAAAATGGAATACATATATATATATATATATATATACAACTTATTACCAATAACTTATTACAACTTATTACCAACCAATTGTTTGCATCCTTTTACATTTTATTACCAATCAAATAATGATTTAAATCTTTTTTCAATTTATATGGTGATGATGTGTTATATTTTTTCATTTTGTGTATGTGATATACATCTTGAAGCTTAAAGAAAATTCCGTCTTACTACTCACATATTTGAATCTTCATTTCTTTGAATTTTGTAAGTAATTTTTATATTTTGATCTGTTGATAATTTTTAGAATGATAGATTTTATTTTGTAAATTTTATCGTTGAAAAATGTTTTGCATTTTTTAATCACTGAACTCTTTTGTAATTTGGATTTCCCAATTCAGCCTACCAGGAATTATAGATTTTATTTTTGTAGATTTTATCGCTGAATTTGTTTGCATCTTTTAATCATGAACTCTTTTGCAATTTGGATTTCCTAATTCAGCCTACCAAGTCGCAAAGGGGGAAGGTTGGTACCATTAAATTAGTTTAACCCCGCTTAATCGGTCCTTAGCCCGATATTGCTTTTTGACTTGCTGGGTTATTCATTGCTTGCTGGTTCATTTATTTTTCTTTCATTATTACATTTCTTTCTGGATTTTTGTCTTTTTAAATATTTTAAATTATTCTTTTCATAGAATTTTCAGTATATATATATATATATATAT
>BMAW01007071.1:169407-185188 GCA_019974015.1 Nephila pilipes | reverse complement strand
TATATATATATATATATATATATATATATATATATATATATATATATGAGGAGAACCGGAAAGTAATGTCAGTTTTCTACATTAAATTCAAACAGATACATTTTGCATAGTTTTTATTTTTAATTAATGATGTAATCGCCCTCGTTATCAACAAATTTTTGGCATCTAGTGAGCAAATTTTCAATTCCGGATCGATAAAAATCCATCAGTTTTTGAGCAAAATATCTGAAGATGATATTTTGGATATGATCTAAATTTTGAAACTTTTTGCCATTAAAATCCTGTAAGGAGGGAAATAAATGGAAATCTGATAGTGCAATACCGGGCGAGTATGGTGGGTGAGGCAATACCTCATCCAGGGCTCATCTTGCGCAGTGCAGTCTAGTATTATTATGTTGCAGAATAACACCTTTTCTGTTGACAATCGTTAGACACTTTTCAATTAACGACTGATTCACTCGATCCAATTGTTTACAGTAAAGGTCTGTATTCCCAGTTTGTCCAGGTTTCAGCACTCTAAAATGAACGACCCCGCGAATACTCCTTCAAACACAGAAAAGTGCCTTAGCTGTACTTCTTTGCGATTCATTTGGAGAGAGCTACTGACTTTTTGCATTTTGGATTAACATAGAGGACCCATTCTTTTTTTTTTTTATCTCCAATGATTAAGCATTCAAAAAACTCTTCGGTGTTGTGTCGCTGAACCACTAAGTTGTAAGTGGGGGATCAGTTAGCTTTGTTTCCTTCGTATAGATTATACAGTACCCAAACACCTTCTCTGCTTATTTTACCAATCTGTTGCAAACGTACTTGGATGGTTGACCAAGGTTGGGTAATAGTGTTTGGCTCCTCCTCGATGGTTTGACATGGATTTGCTTCCATTTCCTGTCCTTAACATTTCATTGTCTATAGGTGTTGAGCTACCTGATTGGTACGAGTTGGAAAGACCGAAATTTTCGGATTTGAACTTAGAAAACCACCTTTGGGTATTTATGAATGTCTAATGCATTTGGATAACTATCACCAATATTTTTGGCAGCAACCATTGAGTTACTATCCTTGTGAAACTCGAAAAGCATATAATGCCGAATATGTACCTCTTCTGGTATTTAGCTGGTCATTTGACTTAAAATTGTAAAATAAAAATTAAGATTTATTTAATTTCCAAATAAATAAATCAGTCATGTAAATGTATTTGGCACGACTTTGAAGTACACAATGAACTAATTGACTAACGAATATCGACATGTACAGAAACGACATAATTTTTTCGGCCCTCCTGATATACATGTAAATAAAATAGAATATTTAATACATATTTTTTCAGCCTAGAATCATAATGTATCCTTATATGTGATAATACATTTTGTTTAATTTAGAAAAAATTTGTTGTATTTTAACAAAATTGAATAAAATGTTTCAAAAGTTGTATAAACAATACTATAATTCGAGAAAGTCAATGAAATATCTTAAGTAGCTCTTCACAGTAGACTAAATAAGGAAAAATACTTCTAAATTAGAAACAAGGAAAAATACTCCTTTTCATATACGTTTAAATATAAATGTTACAAGTTTTTGACTTTTATTTAAATCTGGATATAACATTCATCAATATCTTTAAAATGATAGTTTTCTTGAAGAGGGAAATGTGTAAAAGTAATACCAAGTTACAATAATCTATTATTTTCATTTAAAATGAATTAATATATTAATATTTAACATAGTGAAAGTATGCTTCCTACAAAAATTCACTATTTTCCATCTGACCTACTGATATATTATTTTACTTTACATATAAAAGAAACTGAAATTAGTATAAAAATGGTGCCACAATGTAAACATGTTTTATATGTCATTTTATTCTTCTCAGCGAGAAATCAATGTACCTGAAAGATATAAAACCAATAAATAATAGCAAGAAGATAGATTGCAATTAATGAAAAAGCACAAAACAAATACGACAAATAAAAGAAACCATAAAGGAAATAAAATATAAAATTTTGGAATTCTGAATTTAGTTTTTGACAGATTTGCCGATTAAACGATGCTTTACAGGTTCCAAACATTACCTAAAGGAAAATGTTATAAACAAAATGGAAATTCAGTAAATACGAGAAAAAGATAACGGAAGAAATTAAGTAAAATATGTATGTAGACAATGAGAAAAACTAAAACTCAACCAAACAAAAACAGAAAAAGATCAATCGAATAATAAATCAGCCAAATTAAAAATGTCACAAAAACGTGCATGAGACGCCAAGCATAGCAAAACTTTCACACAAATACCCGGCATGAAGGAGACTTAGGGGGTTTGTATTAAAACCAGAAGCTTGGAGCTTCTGCCGGAAATGAAGCTCAATGTCCTTTATCGGATAGAAAGAGTACTAATGCAAGAAAAATTGTAAGAAATTGAAAAGGCAAAAAATGAATCAAAATGGGGGAGGATAGGAGGTGTGAGAAAAAAATTAAGAACCAAAAATAAGTAAAATTTATAATTGTTATATTTTAAATTACTTTTAAGAAATTTGAAAAAAAAACTATATATTTTTATTGACCAATTTAATGTGTGTTTAATATATTGCTAAGATTATCATTGATAAAAGTGCAGGATTGATAAAGTGCATCAATATATATATATATATATGTATTATTTGCTGATAGTAGTGATCTGAAATGTGTAAAATTATTGATGAATATCATGCAATTTCTTAATAATCGATGATGATCTTAAGAATATATGAAACACACTTTACATTAGTCAATAAAAATACCATTTAACATACTTTTTCATAGTTCATTAAATTTTGTAAATAACTCAATTTTATATTTTAAAACAAACTAATATGATGAAATTTCTCTACGAGTTTTGTATTAGGAAATAAATGATAAGAGTGAATTTCCTTCTTTCAATTATAATTCCTATAACAGCGGTTACGTTAAACTAATTTAAAATTGTTTTTTAGTTACTCATTAATCTTCCAAATTATTCATCACGTTTTTTTGAATTATATTTTCGCTCATTTAATTTTTTTTATAGGCATAGCTTTAAAATAGGTAAGTGATTTTTTTTCCAAATTTAAATAATATGTTTCCGGTATTCTCTAATTAATATCTCCTTTCCAACATTGTATAAAAATGAATTTAAACTGAATGTACTGGAACTAATTATTACTCTCTAAGCAGAAATATATATAGGGTGTGTAATGAAAAGAAGTAAAAACAATATATGCCGCACCATGCAAAAACATTCGAATTTCTTCTGTCAGAACAATAGCGACATATGGCAATGGCGAAAATCCAATTAATTCGTTTTAGAAATTCCTACACGGTGAATTGGAACGTTTGGTATTCCATTGTGGGTTATCTTTTACATGAAAAGTGGCTTTTTTTCCAATCTCGATTTAGAAACACGTACAAGGTTTCCGATTGTACCGACAGCCAACCAGCCAGCTTCGAACAATTTTTCGCTCTCTTTTTCGTTTTTCGCTTGTCATTTCGGGAATGAAACAAAATGTGTGATTTATGACAAGATTCTGACAGAGAAATTGCTGCTCTGAACCTGATTAGGGTGCAGTAATTCCTGCAGAAGAAATCTGGCAACGACGACCTTAGCCATTTTCGCGGTCGTCTGCTCGATTGACGAACGAATTCGAGAGTATCGTGTTCCAAATGGTAGAGAAAAAAAGTGAGGCCGACCCCCTAGAAATGACTTTTTGATGTTTCGATCGCTTGCCAAAAAAATAGTCTATCTGAGACTTTAACAAGCTGTTACCGCTTCCAGAGACGAGATCTACAACTGAAAAGTTTTTTTTTTTCCTTGTCGTTTCAGTTTCATTTGTTGTTGTTTTTTTCGTATATTAGATCCCTAGATTCTTCTGGTCACGTCATTAAATTATCAAGAGTATTTCTTGTGAAGAATAAAAATTGAGGTAACTGAACTCTTTCAGACTTGAAGAATGGTTATAGTGGTATATCTAGGTGTCGTAAAAATAAGAAAAATATGTAGGATTTGTTCCTATATTTCCAGAACATACTGTATATAAAAAGTTTTATGTACTAAATCTGCTACATGTTTTATTTATTGCTGTTGTTATTTTTGACTACACATTAGTTATTACGGTTTACAGTAAATAACATATTCTATGCGTTATTTTAGGCAGAATACTTTTAAATAAAAAATTATTCTGCATAAGCGATAGAGCTAATTTTCTTCATTAATGAATGCATAATCCAATCAATAATAAATGCTGCTCCTACGATCAACGGTCGATTCCAAATACAAAACGGGAAAATAGGCAAAAATACGAGTCAACAGAGTATGTTAAATTCACACTCGTTAAATGATATTTTATGCAAAGTATTCAAAAGTATTCCTTTGTTAATATGATATCATTGAAAGTTTTTAAGCTAAGGGACTTTTAAAAGTAATATTTCATTCTGTTAAACAGTATTAAAATTAACACATTCTTTTCTTTTCAGCATGTAAATAATATCAGACAATTTTATTTTTTCCGTTGAATTTATAATGAACCTAAAGTCAATCAAATGCTTCATTTAAGTATTAAATTATTTCATTTAATGAGTTTAAAATGTTGTTTTGATAAAACAAAATATAACTAATTTCATAATCGAAACTAATTAATTTCTGTCTGACTTAAATGTTTCCTTTTATTTTGATATTTATAGAGTCTGTTTGGAGTATTCGGCTAGCAATAATAATCACCTCGATTCCGGCTACGCCATATTTAATCACGTGCTCCCTCACACTTTCAGTAGAATGTAATTCGTTACAGTTCTTGAAATTTTATATAATTTGATTTCCTGATGTAAATTCATTTCTGATCATTATTTTCATTTTGATAATGATTAATATTAAAGTTATTTTTTGAATTTAAAGAAAATTACTGGTATTAATTCTGTTGCTTAAACATGTGACAGCCTTTTTTTCATTATTTAATTCTGCAGCCATCTTTCCAAAACACGGTTAAAAACTATTAGACTCCAATTGAAGCAAGATAAAATACTTTGCTATAATAATCACAGAAGAATAGATAAGGTCACCATCTTTCGAATCCCAATTAACTCGTCAATTCTAAATAAGGAACAACTAATAAAGTCTTAGCTTACCAATTCACTCTTTCTGTTTTAACCACTTCTCGCATCACAGCCGATTCTTATTTTAGTACTTTAATAAATATTCACTTCAAACTAAAAGATTAACTGAGATGTTTTAATACAACTTACAAATATTTATCGATACCTGAGATTAAGTTATATCTCACATAATTTTCCTTTAAATTATACTTAATTTGTATATTACTTCCTCTAATTCAATTAGAGGAAGTAATATACAAATTAAGTATATACAAATTAAGTTTTAGAGGAAGTAATGTATAAGATAGAAATATCTTCATCTAATTTACCTAATTACGCTTCATTTTGATTTGGAAGTAATTGTAATTTTAAACAATTCAATTTACTATAATGTCCCCGAGGTTAATGAAGAGAAATTCGAGAATAGCCTAACGTCGCAAGCATATGAATGACGAGAAAAACAGTTTCAAAATTTATTTTGCAATGAAAAGAAATAAAACAATTACATTTTTGAAATTTTATAAATTTTTGTTTCAAGATTATGACATATATCACATTAAATAAGCTTTTTTTAAAGTATTACTTATCATATTGAATTCAAATATAAGTAGAGTAATACAAGCAAAATTAAATTGTTTTGAAATTATAATATACTACATAAGGTAAAGAGAAACTACATAAGGTTTTAAAGTTATATTTTGAAACACAAAACACCTTGTGAAGATAATATGAAATATAAAGTAATGAAAATGTTTAGTTAAATTCTTTATTTAAAGAGTGAAATTCACAAGAAACAACAGTTTGAATTTGAATTAAAAATATGTTATACGGTAGAGGCGTGAGCTGACTTAATTGGAAAAATAAGTAATACCGTATATAACAAGGATACAATGGAAAATGCTCTTGTTTGTAAGATTTCCAAGAATAAAAATGAAACCTATTGATTGTATTTAGATGTTTAAATACTATTTGATTTAAAAACTAATGCATTTGAAAAATGTCATCATAAATGTTCAAAAATATTTGAAAAGAATAAACATGCAAATAACATTTATTAAAAATGTTATATTTCGAAATATTATAAAGAAGTTGTCCGTGAATATTATTCTAATGTTTGAGTTCTTTACCACAATAAAAAATGATAAATTTCAAAAATTTAAATTTTTTTTTTGAGAAAATACTACAACATATTTAATTGTATGATTTGGGAAATACCTTTATACAACATTAAAATAATATATATTTATAAATAATAATAATTAGTACATTTTTATTTGCCTTTTAAATTGCCTTTTGCTCAGTTATATGTAAAATTAATTTAACAAAAATTCGCTATTGTACAAATTGCCACATATTCATAATGATGTTAGCTTCGAAAATTTGCTGTCTTCAATATGTGCTTAGAAATCTGTCAAATTATGATCCCGATGTTATAAAAATGTATAACATCGGTGCCCAATATAAAATTAAGTATTTATTGTTATATAATGTAATGTATTATCCTTTTAACGAAATAAATAACATAAAATAAAATTCATTACTTGTAAAAAGATAGTATTCTTCGAGCAGTTTCTAATCATATAACTTTGGTCAATGAATATAAATATGTTAAGAGATATACGAGTACGAGTAAAAGTAATAAAAATATTCGCTTAACAAATGTTTGAAGCTCCTTATTTCATAATCATAATAAATTATTCGAAGTAAAAAGCTATCACCAATGATATGGTTTTAACCAGTAAATTTGAGACTTACATTTGATAATCTCGGGAAAAAAGAAAAGGGTTTTACTAAAAATTGTTATATATCAGCTAAATAAAAATACGTTTTTCGGAAAAATTTAATCATATAATGAAAACCGAAGTATTTTTATTACCGCTGTTATGAAAGGATGATTAATGCTCAAGTAAATCTTACTTTATGTATTATAACATTAAATTAGCTCAAATTATGTCAATAAATAATGAATTTCTGTGTCCTGTATTACATTTAATCGATGACAAAAATCAGCAATAATTTATTTTCTTATTTCCTGGTTTTTCTCTATGTAGTCAATGTTTCTGAAGATAAGTTTTCTTTTATCTAATGGTCACTAAATCCATTTAATTTGGATAATTCTTAGTGTTTTCTTTATAATATTAATAAAGATGTGAATCAATTCTATGATTCTTCGAATGTAAATTAATTTGGGTATTATCAAATGGGGCTCCAACAATTCTGATGACATATGTGTGTAAACTTGTAACTTAATAATAGTTTGACAAAGGACAAATGTTAGCTCATAAATTATCGAGAGTCCTTAATATTCTATAAAACTTAAAAGGCTCTATAAAGAATTTGAATCTTTCTCATATGGCCTGTTTTGATAAACTGCTCGAAAACTTAAGTATCCCTTTTTCATTTCAGGATTGTTTCACGGTCGTTGTATTCCATCTGTTCATCTGCTGATAGAACTAAATCATTGACAACACCAAGAACGTTTGAAGCAATAAAAGGAAATTACAAAATTGACATAAATTATTAAAATACAAGGTCTCGAAAGGCCGCTTGTTCACTTTCAAGACACTGAAAAAGATTTTTCTCTTTATCTTACGTACTGGGTGAGATTCCGCTTGTGGCATTGATTTGCTTCTTGGAGTGAATTGTCGTGTAACTCAAACTACATTTAGAACAAAGTACTTCGAAAAGAGTCATCAATTTTGTTGGGAACGGCTTGTGCCGAAGAACCGGCAGAAAGAAAGCAGAGCGTCTTCACTCTGCTGTAGCCAGTGATGATAGAGAAAAGATAGAAAACAGATAAGTTTTGCAATATTTTTCTGAACTCATCTCTCCTCTGAGAATAAACTCCCATAATCTTGTTTCCAAAAGATTGCCAAGGAAGAGGGGAGGGAGAAGATGGAATGCCGTGTTGTTATAAGAGGGTGGGAGAAAAATTCTAATAACGGAGATCTGTTCTCTCAATGGTGTTAGAAAAAAATGAGTTCAGTATCGGTATAATATTTTCTTCACAGCTTGTTGTGAATGTTTTTTTTAACTCAGAAAGTTTTTTTATTTGTTTAATATAGAGAGATACAATCAATATGATAATGATTTTTATAGTCTGCGAAAGACAACAATTTAAAATAAATCGAGATAAACTCCTTCCAGTTGATTTTAAAAGAAAACATCGAAAGTTTTTCCTTTTATTTTTATAGAACTATTCTTTATTTTTTTTTTACTAAACAGTAATCATCCATTGAAGAATAGTCAAACACAGATTATTCTAAAATTCAAAGGGAGTTTAATGCATTGAAATAATTAATATCCTATATGTTATCCACATTATATTTTAAAATTAAAATTGCTTAAGAATATCTAGGAATATAACTAACGAGATAGTTTTTTCACCTTGAACACATCTGAAAGAAAGATTCAATTTTATTTTGCCATAAAATGGAAATTTCATTTATTTTAATAACGAATAAAATTCACTTAAATTAAAATAGAAAATCTAATTCGAAATTCAACATATCATGTTATCGAAAAGCTTTCATAATTTAATTTCTCTTCGTAAATAAATAAAAACAATTAAAAACCTATTAATATATTTTTTATTTTTTTCGAGAAAGATATTCATTCATTTATTGTTTAATGTTCATTCTTTTATTGTTTAAATGAGATTATTTAACAATATAATGTGTGGATATTTGATTTTTAACAAAAGCTGAAAACATCATTGTTCTTAATATATTTTCTGTTTCTTCGTAAATGTAACCCAGTTTAAAATAAGAATAAAAAAAGTGGAGTGTCCTTAAAATGACATTTTCTTTTCTGCAGCACATTAGAATCAATTTATGCTTTACAGCTTATGACTTGAAATGGAATCGTACGCCAAGGAAATAAATTTATTGTTATACGTCAGTGACAATACAAAATGAAAACACTGAACATAAACGAATAATATTTTAACTGGATTTCCAGTTGAAGAAACAACAATATTTACGACAACAATGTGATACGCTCTTTGGTATTGATTTCTGTCAAATAAAAACTCTTCGGGTTATGAATTCATGCTATTCATCCGTAATGCGTAATCGTTTCTAATGTATTTTCCTCCTACACATGCTTTACTTACGCACGATATATTTTTTATGAAAAATAAAGGGAGAGGAAGAGTGAAAATTGTTTGTTTTCTTCTTCTAAATAGAATAAACATGTTCTAGAAGTTTCTTTGTTGATTCCATTTGTTATAAGTCAGTCATTGATACTTTCCAAATAACAAAATTTGAAGATGTGAAGAACAAATTGAATTTGCTTGTGTGACTATGACAATAAGCTGCACTCAATTTTTATTTGAAAATTACATTCATTTTATAACAGTAACAATACTTTTTCTCACAAAAAAACAATTGTTATAAATAATTGAAAGTATCTTGTATTGATATTGATTCATTGAATTTGTATGGTCCGAGAAGCAAAAATGCAGAAAAATAATTGTATTATCATTTTAAAAGAAATTGAAATACAAATGGTTCTACAAATAATACTAAAATAAATAGTTGTAGTATTATATATTATGTAATATTTATATTATTTATAGTTAAATTGAACAGTATAAGAATTTAATAATGTACGCCACAACTTTAAAAAATAATATACATTTCAAATATGATAAAAAAATTAATATTTCAAATAGATCCAAAAGTTGATATTGAGCAATAAATATTTTTCTAGTGATATTATATAATCTCTACATTGCTATACATTATAGTTTGGTAAAAAAGGAAAAAAATTTACAACTTTCACAATACAATTTTTGTTATATTAATAAATAATACTTAACTTTTGTATTTCATTCTTTTGGAAAAAAGATTTACTCTAATATTTAATATTTATAAGTGTAACATATTTTAATATTTTCGTTTCATTTACAAAAAAAAAAAAAAGAGTTCCGTTTGGGCTCTAAGCTTTATATTCGACATTAATAATGGTGAACACACATAAGTACAAAAGTATTTTGTACTTTTCAATTAAAAATACTTTTGTTGAAAAATATAACTGTTTTCGAGATATATGAAGCACATCAAAAACTTTTAAATAAATTAATGAGAAAAGTGAAGTATATAAAAATTTGCTTTAAAATTTAATGCGAAATTTCGTCTCAACAATTAAACCTATTTAAAAATTTAAACATATTATTGGACAACAAAAAAGAAAATCTAAGCATTATTAAGTAATTTTCGCTGTAAAGCTTAGGATTAATTTACAACGTTAAGAATATTTTGAGTTAACTGATTAGTAAATTACGAGGGTGATTAAATATGTATTCGAAAACATATGGGTTTACGATGGAGAGTTGGTGTTAACCACTCTGTGCTGCCATTTGTTAAACAGAGCCGAAAATTTTTTTTATTGATTTATATTTTTGAATAGTGTCGTGACGAGTTATCGTTGTTCTGAATCAAGTTATCACCATCGTTGTGAGATATGGATTCATTCTTTTACTCTAGAATTCAAACAACATTTAAAACAGCGTGTTGCTACCGTCAAATCTGTTTCAAAGAAGATGAAGGTGATCTTGCAGAAAAGTATTTTTACAATACGAAGGGTATCATACTCATAGACTTCTAAGAAAAGGAAAACAAATTACTCAGACCAAACTACAGGGAGTTACTCGCGTGCTGTTTCCTATTCCTAATTCCATATTTGTCATTCCTTTTACGGGAACGTTTTGAACCACTCTCGTAAAAATAAATTTTCTCTCGTGGAACTTTCCGGAATTTAGTTATGTTTAAGCTTTGTCAATATATAAATACCTTTTGACTCACAAACCTAATAAAACATTTTTCATGGATGCTTTAGTATGTTAATGCAATTTTTAATATAATCACCTAGAGCTGACACGCATAGCAAAGATTAAAGCCATAAATTACTAATGCATCTTCCAAGGCAATTTTGAAAGAGAACGAAAGATTAAAATCGATTACCTCTATGAGAACACTTCAGCTATACAAACCCATCAGAAAAGAAATAAAAAAAATGTCTTTTAATCAAAGCAAATTCTTCGAGAATGATTGCACAAATTGACACGCGACGCCCAAACTGCGGACATATTAGTTCAAATAACCTGACATCTCGAATCACGACATTAGATGGAAGTGAAGACGTTAGCTGGCTCGACTTGATCCTTTCCTATACTTTTCATCGATTTTGGATGAAAAGACTAGAAATGAAAAGAAGGAAGGGAGGGGAAAAAAGTTCTTTTCATTTTCATCCATCTTCTAAAAATCACACCGCCCCGCTTCAAAACCATCCCCTCAATCTGAAAGTCAATCATCCTTACTCCTGGGAGACTGTCACGAAAAATTGACAAACCCAGGGTCTTGTTATGAAATAGTCTGCTCTCCTCTCGCTGCGATATATCGTTTAGCAACTCCCATTTTAAATACGGATATTTTATGGCTTTCCAGTCTCCCATTCTTCATCGTTATGAAAAGTAAAGACGAAGAGATAAAAATAAAAAAAAAATTGTACGATACATAATTCGGATTTATTCTCAAGCGCAGACAAATAAAAGTGGGAGGAAAGGACACAGTTTTATATTTGTATACTCTTGACCGAGCTTTCACTGCATATAATGCAATATTTATAAATATCCTCGCTGATATTACCAAATGAGTTCTTGTTTAATAGTTTTGGAAGACTGGAAAAAGAAACATTAAACTCCTCATAAATGTATAATATTATTTTTAACAATATCAGATATACAAAATTTACAAGTCTCTTAACTATTGTTAGTAAAATATGAATTAACTATTAACTAACAAATAACTATTGTTAATAAAGTATCAATTAAAATTAATATAAATAAAATTGACTGTTAATTCATATTGATTTTTTAAATGTACAGGAATGTGAATTAATATTATTAAAATGTACTGTGATGTATCATTTCTCTTTTTCAAGTAAAATAGATAATTATGTAATTCTTTTTTCAAATATATCTAAATAATCTTTTAAAACTAGTTGAAACCCATCCACGTATCAACATACGAACTCTGTTAAGATTCAAGAAAATTAGCAAACCATAAAATTCTTAAAATAAAGAACGTTATCAGTTTAAATTATAATTTAATTTTTAATACTTAATAGCAATGCTTCATGGTTTTTTTTCGCATTTATTAAATAACATAAGATGGATGCCGGTTCTTGACTTTGCAGTCACCATTTAATAAAGATATTCCATAAGTTTTGACAATGATCTCATTCAAAACGTTCTAGTCAGTTTTAAACAAAAAAAGGAAGTACATTAAATTAAAATTCATTATTATAGTTATAAATTGTATGGCTATGGTCATTGTGTAATTTGTATTTGATATCTAAAAAGTTTTTTTTATTATAATGGTTTTCTCACTAGAATCTTTATTTTATAAATTGATTTATATGAATTTTTAATATCGATATCTCGGAGTAAGAGCTGATTCTAATATCTTTGGATTGATGACATATTAAAAAAAATATATACATAAGTGCTATTACCATTCAGGAATTTCAGGAATTTTCGAACTTTCAATTCAAAAACAAATCCACCACACAACATTAGGATTACAAAGACAGCTAGTTAGTGGTCTAGTTGTGAAGATCTATTAAGAAATTTCTATATTAATACACATTTACAGACACATATTTTATTAAATTGGACTTCAAATAATTTTAACAACTAAATTTCTGATTTGTGTATCATTGGATTTGATTTCTAGTCATGACTGTATTTATTAGTGGATTTTTATAGAATATTCCATATTTTGAAATTTTTTACACTTAACTGAGTACTATTGATTTCCAAATTTTATCTGGCAATAGTGCATAGTAATGGACATCATCGTTTAAAAAGTTCATTGAATTTATTGTACTGTGGTTCATGATCACATGTCAAAAGATGTTGATTTTTTGTATTTATGTTTGCGAGATTTAAATTGATTTTTCATGAAAAACATGGATTTGGGTATGCTGTTGTTTTTAAAGTTTTAAATATTTAACTAAGCAGATTTAATTATACTGTTTTATTCTTTTGAAAAAACTTTTAAATTTTTAATTGGATAATTTTAATTGGATATTTTAATAGATGGTTTTTTGATTAAAAAATTTTTAACTAGAAAGTTTTTCGGTGAAGAATATTTTTTATTTGTTTGGAAAACATTTGCTTTTGAAAACAATTTGTAATTGAGATATCTCGCCTTTCATTTTTTTTCTTCTTTGTTTCTTGCTTCTTTTCTTTAATTTTGCTTCTTGCTTCTTTTCTTTCTTTTACAAATTGAATTTTGGAGTAATCCATTTTTTTACCCAATAATATGCATTTGGGGAAGGTTGGTACCGTAGAACAAGTTTAACCCCACAATTCAGTCCCCAGTCTGAATATGCATGTTTCGTTGGGTATTCAAATTATTCATTTAGTTTCAAATTTGATTCAATTTTTATACATCTTTTTTGCGTAGCTCTATAAATATTTTCTTTTGTTGATTTTGGATTTTAATTGTTCTCTTACTTTTATGTTTTTAATAATAATTTCATTGCTTTATCTTACACACACACATACATAGTAATATATATATATATATATATATATATATATATATATATATATATATATATATATATATATATATATATAAAAAAAAAATCGACACACTAAGAAGTTGCCCGATAGGAATGAAATTGCGAATGCAACGACATTGAGACCGGACATGCTAATGATTAACCTTGGTGTCCAATGAATGAATAGCGAGAGCTCCAGTGCATCGGAACTTTGCACGCAATCAGCAGGTGTATATAAAGATCGATTCTCAATCAGATGGTCAAAAGTTTGGATGAACTTGACAGTGAATATATTACATCGGCTGCAACAATGCATCCTCGAAGGATTCGAGGTCATTACGTGCATATGTTAGAGTTTGAAAGAGGTCGTGCTATCGGAGTGAAAGAGGGTGGTTGGAAAAATCGAACAATCGTTCGACATCTGAATCGAAGCGATGCGGTGATTAGACGATGCTAGCAAGAGTGGATCAATAACGGCAGATAACAGCGCCAAAATGGCAGCGGTCGACCGAGGACCACAACAGAAAGGGAACACAGAGAGATTGTTACAGTATCGGAATCATCGTTATCATCAGTCCATCGTGTGGCCTGCACACATGTATCCAACATAACCCTCGACAAATGACTGAGAGAGCAGAAATTACGCGTCTTACTTCTCCCGTCTGCACACCTTCAATTCCGATTACTCTGGTGTCGAATTCGATCAACTTGGAACAGTCTTAACTGAGGACATATAGACTTTAGTGGCGAGTCACATTCCCAACTATGTCCTGCAAACAACCACAGACATGTTTGAAGACTCCAGGGCAGTGTGGGAATCCTGTTCTTATTATCGTACATTACGCAGATCCACGTCATTTCTGGCATACTAACAGCACAGTGATACGTAGACGACATTCTACAACCTGTTGTGTTGCTGATCCTTTGGCACACAATCCCGCAGGACACCATTCGGGAAATTAATCAGTCTATACCACGCCGGACGACAACTTAAATCTAGACCAGAGGTGAACCAACGTCTTCTTGACTTCCTCCGTTTGTAACTGCCAAACTCTGAAGTAAATCATTCAATTGTTATGAAATTTTAATCGTTTGTTTTTCTATGTATATTCAGCACATGAAACAATTTTTATTGCAATTGAACTTCTTGGTGCGTCGTTTTTTTGTTATAGTATATATATATATATATATATATATATATACATTATCAAAATATTGCAGAAGCTGAGAGAAATCTTAAAGTTAAAATGGTGGAAGTGAAAGATGCCTCTCGATAAGTTATTTATTCATCACTGCATCTTTACGAATTTCACCAAGGAAAAAGTTCTACAAAAATGTGTTAATCAATCTGTTCTTTTCTCCAGGATGAATTCGTATCAAAAAACGCATGCAAATTTGGATTTAAGCTTCTTAAAAATTGTGAGTTTAATGATAGCTATCGAAAACATAGCGGAGCTCTACTGAAGACTAGGCATAAGGATTTACAAACACAACTTAAAGAAGATGCATCTAAAGCGCAAAATGAACTTACAGAACAATTAGAAGCATCACAAATTGTGACAGGAGATGAAAATTGGATATTTTATGACAATCCGAAAAGAAAAAAAAATCGAGTCAATTCCGGCGAGGAAACAATATCAATGCCAAATCGAGCCGTTTAGTGGGTATTCAAATTAGTATTTAAATTACATTGTCTCCATTTTTCATTAATTCTTTTCTTTCGAAATTTGTTATAATTTGGATTGCTAGGTATTTAAGTGGGTAGTAATTTTTAATTAATGGTTTTTATATGTCTTGAACTAAAATTATTTGTATAAATTATATTTCAGTAAACGCGTACCTTTTTTCATCTTGATATTTTTTATCTGAATGTAGTTTAGAATAATATTTTCAGTTTTATTGTACGGTTTTTGTGATACATTATCAATTTTTTTTCAATTAATTATGCAATATTTGTACATTATTTTTGGTTTCTATACAAGAACATTTTAAATATATTTTTAGTGTATATAATCTGTAATTTTGTATAATTAATTTGATTTAAAAATTTAAAATTATGTCCAATTAACATTAATAATTAATTACATTCTTTATACACACACACACACACACA
>BMAW01007071.1:146995-160353 GCA_019974015.1 Nephila pilipes | reverse complement strand
TTGTTACTTAATTAGAATTGTTTGAGTTTCATGGCAAAATAAAACACAAAAATACGTTGAAGTGATCTTTTTCAGCTGCCAAAGGTACAAGTCCTAAAATTTAAGATGCTGTCATTATACTAACAATACTTATTGCTTTATTTACATATCCTGTATCTTGTTTTTGTAGAGTTATTAACTCCTCAAAAGACTTTATACATCTTTCTAATTAAATTATCAACCAAGAATTTTAAAACTACTGTATCAAAAACCATTAATTTTCTACCTCTTAGGTTTTGACTTAACCACATTGGCTTCTGAGCAGTTCGAAGACAAAATATAAAGACTTTAATATAATCTTCATAGAGGTTATATAGAGATATATATATACAATGAAAAACAAGCAATGTTGCTGAAAATTGCTATTTTCGTTCACAAATCCTAAAACACTGTTTGATGCTGGCCCATCATTTTTCTATGGAGTATTTTCATCAAATTCTTCCCATGCGATTGTGTATTTTTGTGTGAAAAATATTTTCTTTACAAAAGAGAGGAACTTTTTCCTTTCAGCAGAAAAGAATTCACAGAATTTTAATATTTTTAGTTTGATTTGAACTTATATTTCTTTTGTCACGCAGAATACTTTTAAATACTAAATATTATTTACAAATCTTAATTGTTTTAATATTTTCGTTTTAAAAATTAAATCTAAATAAGTTAAATTTAACAAAGTTTTGACAGATTAAATGTCTCAGGTAAAACAGGTGAATTTCTCTTGCTACTGGAGGGGAAAGGGAAATAAAATAAACACTCACATTCTATTTATGTGTCAGAAATGAATAAAGTTGAAAAGAATCAACTCACGATATTAGGCTTCTTCCTTCCTTTACATCATCAAAATAATAAATAAAATATTTACTTCCTGAAAACTTTCTTGTAGCCCTATCCTTGCCTCTAGAGCAAACCCTTTCAACTTTGAATAAAAAAACCCGTATTTTTAAACACAAACAACTCCAAATAGCATATGAAGAAGCCATGTTAAAAGACTTTTCCACCAAAACATATATATCAGAGCAATGTAAATATAGAACCCTCAAAGCAACTTTTAGTACAAATCTCGATCTTGCCAAAAGCGAAGGGGAAACTAAAATACAACACCTGAAAAGTATCTGTTACCCGCCGGCAACCCCTTTTCCACAGCAACCACGTCTCTCTTTTTCCCACTTTCTGTATCTCTCAGGGCAAACTGTGCACGTGATAATTCTCAGGCCCTTGAGTAAGAGGAAGATTCGACCGACAAATGATAGGGCTAAGAGCTTTGCCGATCGCTAATTGATGTTGGAAAGGGGCTGTCAGAACCTTTGCGATAACCATCTTCAGTGAAATTCCATCGCAAAGTGACGGATGAGACCAAAATAATAAATTTCACCGTTGTTATGGCCAAACAACAGATATCTTATGGAAATTGAATCTTTAATATTTCTCCCGCCGCTGCAGTGGAAAGATTGATTGTAATACTGTAGATATTTATTCATAGATGGAAATTTATTCGATGGATTTTGAATACGATTGATTGTTATTGTCGTCAATAAATGTTTGTTTACCTCTTGGCTCTCGTGCTACCTGCGTTACTTAATGGTGCTGTTTAGTTTAAAGATTCGAATTATTTTTTTGCTTCCAAAATTTTAACATTTTTAGAGAACTCTCAATTTCTTTATAAAGGGGTTTTAAAAACACCGTATATGAATTATAAATTATACGTAAAATGATTTGGAATTGTAAAATAATGTTTTTCTTTTGAGATAGCCTTATAGATGACAAAATTTTCTTTATCTTTAAAGGAGTATCTTTATCAATATCTTTAAAAAACATACATTAAGACCCATTTCAAATAACTTCTAAGCATTTACAACTCAAAATTCGTTCAAATTTGATACATATTTTTATTTTGATATTTTCTTACAATTATGAGATAAAGCACTGTTCATAAATATTAGCTATTAAGATTGATGCCACTATCTATACAAACTCACACTACATTGATTTTAAATCTTGATGCTGAATTTTTCTTTCGTGTCTTCTATTTATAATAAGTGATATTTTAAAAAAAGTACATTTTATTATGGAAACAGAATCCTAAGTCAATGTAAGCCTTAATTTCAAATAACGCAAACCTGCTGATGGATGGATGGAAAACACTTTATGCTGCGAACAATTCAGGATTGATTTCTTCTTTAGTAAAAATAAACATATTTACTTTCTTTCACATTATTTCATTTCAATTTCATTTTCGGCATTTGCTTTTGGAAGCAATATGATCGAATATTTTAATTATTGTAAGTTTTCAAAAATATATTCCATAAGGCCAAATGACGGCCGAAAGATATTGAAATATATAATATAGTAATCCCTCAAACTCTTCTCACATATGATCTAACAGATTAAGAAAATACCAAATACATTGTTTTTATGCCAAAATATATTGTTTAGTAATCATTAACTGGATTGATTTCATTCAAAATTAATTATAACAACTAAAGTTTCATTAAATTGCTTGCAATCTACTAGGCCGAATTTTACAGATTAATGTATTGCAAAATGTTCATTTTTTTTGTAAATGTGCATATTCACTGTTTTGTGAATTACTGATCATGGAAACTTATAAAATTGAATTTCTCTCTTCTAGAATACTTCGAGGAGCAATATCACAATTGAAACAGATTGCAGATGAAATTGTGTATTCTATGATCAAAATATAACTTAACAACAACAGTAAACAAGGGCCACAATAATTTTAATGTTTTATAAACTAGCCAATTCAACACCTTTTAGGAAGATAAAGCTCCTTTTTTTAAATTTATATTTAAGAATTACTTGTTTTTTTACATTTAAAAGAATCGTTTTTTAGAATGGTGAAAAGACAATGAAGAACAAATTCAAAGATTAGAATTCAAAAGTCTGTTTTAAGAAAAAAAAACTGCTCGTGATTAAAATGGCTTTTTGTGATTTCAAGACTGCTAGTCCCTCACCCTATGATTCAGAACAATTTTTTATTTCTTATGTGGTCTGTTACATACTGTCATCCTAATTATTATTTTCATTCCTATACATGATTTTTAAATTTTTCAGGAACTACATTTTAATTATTAAACGAGCTATCTATTCCTATTAACGATCTTGATTCGTCTATTTACCAGTTTATTGAATTACTTTTATTCTTCACGGCTTTATTAGTCTGCTTCAAATAGGCATTTATAAAAGCATGGTAATTTGTTTCAAGTTCCTGCTGCTGTTTAGATTTTAATAACAATAAAATATCAGATTCCAGTATGCTTTCATCGCGAAAATTTTATTTTATAATTCACTTGCATTTTATCTGTTTCTATGACTTTTCATTGTGCTCAAATATATTTCAATTAAGATACTTAAAAAGCAATGCGCTGATATATATGCATGAGCTATATAGGACTAAATATTTACATATTTTACGTAAATACCCTAACTGATATTTTTCGAATCATCAAAATAAATGAGTAAAAATTTTTTAACCAATTTGTGTAGTATATTATAAGAAAACATATATTTTCTAAGCCGAAATTCTTCTTAATGTTAAACCTTTCCCAATAAGAAAAATTAACTACCTGATATTTTTAAACTAAGACCACTGTACTAGACAATCAGATACAGCTTGAACTTTCACACACAGGTTATTCATTATATATTTTTTAACTTCAAAAAGTAACTCTACGAACAGCTTTTAAAAATCAAACTATAAAATTTCTTTTCTAAATTATTCATTTAAATGTAAACATTTTATGGATCAGCTTATAGTATGCATGAGAAACGTTCTTAATCAGCAATATTATTATATCGAAACAGAAACATTTTAGTGAGAAAGGTTTGGAATAAATTTGCATTTTTTAAGCAATAGTTAAGAAAAATATTAAAATAATAACTGATGTATATTTAGATAAACCAAAAACATTTTCATCAAGTATATTTTCTTGTAGATATTGCATGATAAAAACAACTGAAATAAATATTTATAACTTCCAAATTATTAGTTGTTTTGACAGCTATGTCATAATTTAAAGTAATTTTTATGGAATGTGATGGCTAAAACCTAAGTTTCCGAGAACTAAACTGTCAAAACTTTTCCTTGAATGATCCCTCTTATCACTGTTAAGTTACTTGGAAAGGGGACTTTTCAAAACAAGACAGTGAAGTTTCATAAATATTTTTAAGTTCTTCAACATCCATAAATAAATAATTGTTCCATCGTCATTAATGAAAATTTTAAAAATCTTCATGGCATTATAAATTTGTTAAGAAATTTATATTTATTAAGATATGCCGAGAGAGAATAAAACTTGAAGAAAAATTAAATTGAGCTGTTATGTTTAAAAATCTTCGAATTTCATATCCTATCATGTTAGAATTGGAGCAAAATATCGTGCTTGATGGAAAACTATTATAAACATTTATAGTATTGAATTATTTTTCTTGGATATTGGATATTTATAAACTCGGTAACATGTTTTGATAAAAATTAAGTACTTCGTTTAATTGTAAATGAGATTAAAGTATTACATTTATTAACTGATTTTTATGAACCGAGTTTAAAAAAGTTACTGAAGAAAAATACCCTTTTCTTGTTTCAGTTTTAAAATTGTTATTAATAAACTCTTGTATTCATGATTTCATTTAATGTACATTATATTCATTCTCACTGATAATTATTGAATTAAATAATCTAAAAAGTCAAAACCATAAAATGGTTTCATTGCAATAAATAATGTCAGCTAATGCAATAAATGAATTTAAAATCAAAGTGGAATTTAAATTTCCTTCTGATTCTAATAGTACTTATTGTGACATCATGGAAATAGGGGAAAAATCTTCATGTTTATATAGTTATAAAATTTCCTCTCACTTTAATCAATTTATTTATCAGGATAAGAAAATTAGTCATTTGCTAGCCTCGAGTACTTATACATTCATATTTTATACAACTCAGTTGACTACATTTAGATTCATTATTAATTTTACAATCAATAATCCTGTAACTTTATTAATGATTTATTCTTCATACAGATTTAATGAAACATAATTATTACTACAATCATCTATATAAAATAAAATTAATTTGATTCAATAATAATTGCTGTCACCTCAAAATACCTAGTGAGATATGAAATATTTCAATTAGCTTAAATGATATATATGTATACAAAGCTAAAAATAGCATGCTCATCTACAGTGCAAACCGACGCCTGATTAAAATAAAATAAATTAGGCTTATTTAATATAGTTATTATAAGTATTGCTAATTCAAAAGACTTTAAGTTTTAATTTCGTAAAAAAAATTAAATAAGGATTGGAATTTCAAAATTAGGAGATCTTTGGTTAGTAAGTAATAACTATTGAACATCGTATGAGATTATAAAAGGTAGCAATACAGAGATTGAATGTGAAGTAAAATTTTAGGTTAAGATTTAATTTGTTACATGGTAATTCACGGAAGTATAATGATTGGATGCATTATATGTACGCTATTTCTTAGCAGAAATGTTTAACTCCATCTTTGAATTCATTTTCTAAATCCTTTACTCTAGAGGTGTGATCAAATGTTTTTTTAAGGTTTTGATATTTTGAACTTGGTTGTAAATTTTTTAAATGCTTATTTTTTCTTAAAAAAAATTAAGAGTTTGTATGTTTAATATTTATTTTTGAATATTATGTAATATATTTTCAGCAATTTAAGGAATTTTTTAAAAGTTCTACTTTTTATGCTTTAAATGTCTTATTCTTTTGATTTATTTTACTATGGGTATACTTCAGTTTCGTAATATTTGCCTTCACCAGTTATAACATTAATTAATTTAAGTTTTTTAATGGGTATATTTTATACACATTATGAATTTATTTACTTGTTAATAATTGTGCTAACTTAACACACACAAAAACACTCACTCTTTCTCTCTCACACACACACACACATATATATATATACACACTAAAAATAGAAATTCATTTATAGAAAGAGTTAATAAAAATAATTAATTGAAATTAGAATAAGCAAGAATTGAAACAAAAGAAAAATTTTAAATTACAAGGAAAACATTTTGAGTATTGCAAAAATATTTAAGAAATTGATTTTTTTGTTGCCAAAAACATGAAACGCAAGAAACAAATTACACTTAAGAAAAAGATTAAATACCTGAAAGAATAATAGATGAAAGAAAAAAGCAAGATAAAGTTCAAGTAAAAAATAAGTACAAATATAAACATGAAAACAATCCCAACAGATAAATGCTATAAACCAAAATAGAGACTTAATACATTCAAAACGAAATAACATGAAAAAACATGCAAAATAAAAAATCAAGTAAAATATACATATGGACAAAGATATGTATCTTCTCTGTACATAATGAAAATAGAAAACGAAAAATCTAAGAAATTAATCAACTAGATTAAAAAGGATTACAAAAACTTACAGGAGATACCATACATAGCAACACCTTTTACATAAATATCCCTTTAACGATATATATATATATATATATATATATAAACACATATATACACAATAAATGAAATAAAATATTTTTTATCACTGTACAATAATAATCTAGAAATATCAAATAAATAAATTTTATATTATTAATATATGAATTTTAGAAATATAAGAACTTTTATTTTATATTTTTTATTAATTAATTGAAAATGACTATTTTAATATTCCTTGATAAAGTAAAAACATTCTTTGCATAATGGATTCTTAAGAATTCAAATCTAAAAAAAGGTTTAGAATATGATAAAATGAATGTTTAATAATAATGTAATTCTTTATATTGATTATTTGATACTCGTTTGCTGGTTAGTTAATAGAGAAATAAATATGTATTGTCAAAGATTTATAGTTAATCTCAAAAGCAACTCTAAGAAAAATATAGTTACACTATTTTTAGTAAAAAAATATTGCAAAGTAAGATAGCATTAAGTCCTTAATAACTAACAAGTTAACGTGCAGTTGTCTTCAAAAATTCCATGGATTATTCTGGCAATCTTCTATAAAAACTTCCAATCCTTTCAAAAAATAAATAAATAATTACATCTTTGTTGTCTTAGTGTCTTATTTTTTCTAATTTTTAGCCACCATACATTTTATATTATTTCCTGGTATGTAGTTTTATTTTTTTTTCCGTTGACATTCTCTTTGTGAGATTGTGTTTTCAATAAATTGACTATCAAAAATTTTGAGAAAGAAATCACAATAAAAATATTTTTTAATACATGAAATGATAACCCCAGACACCCTTTTAGGTATTAAAAAATGAAATTCTGCTGTAGAATTATATATTTTTTAATATTCTAAAAGTAAAATTTTCTACGTAGCACTTAAAAATTATCGCTTTATGAAATAACATTACTATCCAGTTACGATTTCAATTGCAAGTATGATTTTAAAAATTTGAAAATCAAAATCTTGATTAACATTACCATTTTTTATAAATGCTTAAAATATTTGAAGTATGTAATCCTAATGAAATTATGTCGTATAAAACTTGTTTTAAAGATCTCAATATTCCTCTAAAATTAGAATTTCCTCATTAGAAGTGACACCTACATATATAAAATCCGAATTCTATTGTATCGGAATATAGTAGTTTGTATTTTTAGATGTTAATTATAATGTCCACTGCTTAGTAGTTTCATAAAATGATTCAAAAATACTCTTACAATATTTAATGAGTATTATTTTCAAGATCGGTGGAAAAATTAAAAATTAGAAAGCAAATGCTTCAGAAAGAATTCATAGATTAATGATCCAATGCTACAAAAATGAAGAAACAAGATTCCAGATTTTTTTCTTCAGAATATAATGGCATGCAACTGAATTTTGTGACACCGAATGTGGGCGTTTTCGAAAAAAGAGTTATGATAGGGGTGAGTGCAGTAGGTTAGTTGAACTAACGATGTGGAAATTTCTTTCGATCTGCTTTTATGCACTTTTTTCTACCGTAACGCCATATCGCTCTCACGCATCCCCTCATAATCGCCATTTTGTTTTTAAATTTTTTAGACTTTTCGTTTTAGCATTATTTTCATATTCTAGTCGATATAGAGGTGAAATATTATTAAAACATTTTGAAATGTTTTTTTTTTTTTTTTTTTTTTTTTTTAAATTTCGTCAATCATTAATGAAAAAAATTTATTTGTTTTTTGTACTTTTGATATATTCATTTTGATATATTGTGAATAATAATATATTTTTTCTCGTGCTATTTTAAGTGTTATCATATTATTATCATTATAGTACAACTATTATTTCTATACTTGCATTCATACTTTTTTCTTTGTTAAATTCTTAATACATAATTTAATCTTTAGTTTTGTATTATCAGGAACCATTATAATAACGAATTATAAGAAATCATTATTATGATACTCTTATTTTATACCGATACCTTATACTGATGTTTCGGATTTATTTATGCGTTTTATTGCATATTCATTCTAAAGATATATAAGGATAGAAATACAGCTTTTTTTCATTCTTTAATAAGGATTGAAAATATTAGTATTTCTTACATCAGTTGATGGGTTTCTTAAATTTAAGACATATAATCTAATCGGTTACGAATTATAAATATTTTTCGACCATTTAATTTACATTCAGATGGCCGATATTTATATAAGCCTTAGATCTTACATTACAAAATACTTCAAAATACTTTTTTATTCATTTTTTATAATATCTCTTCTAAATTATTTTTATTTTAAATAACTGTTGTAAAAAATTCTTTATAAAAATTTACAAAAATATTAGCAGTTATAATCAGGTAATGTGATAACTTTGCGTGTATTAGTACAACATGTATATAGTGTAAAAGGAAAAAAATTAAAGAATCCTTTTTGTGAATTAGATAATTGAATGCCTTTTTATACTCGTTTAAAATTTTGTAAGATACATATCTAAGAGGAATATAAAATTGTCTTGTTACAAAGTTTAATTATTTGCAATGTAATTAAGTAGCAGTTAATTAAAAGCGTTATTCTAATTTTCTAATCAAATCTCATATTCAAATAAAATGTCAATCAATTTGTAAATAAAATTCTAGGTAAGACTGCTATTCTAAAATAAAATGCTTCAATATCACTCTTCCATAGAATTCTTCGAAATCAACCTCATTAAAAATCAGAGTTCCTTCCTCTTGATAAAAATTCCATGGGCATTCTTTCTTAGCCATACCCAGAAGGAATCTTCCCTAATTTAAGCAAATGAAACTACCTTCTGCCATTTCACCATTAATTGAATGCTGAATATTTCGCCGTGGCAAATGAGATTCCGAGAACCTCCGCCTGCCCAGAATAGATCTTTCAGAATCTGATAAACAGGATCTTTCATCCTCGGCGTTGGCCATTTTCTGTAGACTTCCCAGAAAGTCCCAAAGGACTCGGTTTCGAGTCAGTGTTCCTCTGAAATGCATTCGTTGCACGGCATCAGCATGCTCTTCCGCACTCCTATTGCCACTACAGATTGAGCCTTCACCGCCTAATGAATTTGCAGCTGTGATATTGATCATTTTGCAAGCCTTCGGGGTTGGCATTCTGTTCTGCAGCCTGTTAGGAGGGAGTTTCGAGTGATGACAACAATGGACGGAATATCAGAATGCAAAGGATGCTAAAAGGTGGGCATGGACATGGCAGTGAAAAGCAGCCATCGTATTGCCTGTGGGTGTAAATTTTGCCTCAGCTTGTTTGATTTAGAGCATCGTCCTTGGTTGTTTCAATTAGGAATTAAGTCCTGTCTGGTATATATATATATAAAACTTACTTATGTCGTAAAAATATTTGATTTAATGTTATTGAACACTACATAACAATTAAAAACTGTGACATATTAAATCGTTATTCAGGAATAAATAATATACACTTAATCAATATAGCAATATTATTAAATAGTACAAAAAAGGATTAATAATCGAAATTATTATAATTTAGTTATTCGTAGATTTTCAGCTTTAATTTAGAATTTATGAATATTAGAAGTAGAAAATGATTATTGCATTTTTTTCTAATACTACGAGCTACGTTTGCTGTTATGATTACATTTAATACTTTCTAATTTATTTATTAGGTTATTACTTCCATTTTAGTTAATTAATATCTATTATATATATCTAATACTATATTTTACGACTTCAATTATTTCTATTAATTTCTTATAAATAAATAATAAAATTAAAAGATTTTCTGATACAAATTCATGATAATAATAGTTGAGTGCTGCAATAAAAATGTAAATATTCTTTTATAGACAATTTTGATATGATAATTATAAATTTTAATTTTAATTAATTTGAAGAAATTACAAACATAGTAACTTGCTGAAATCAAAAACTGCGTTGTTTACCATCCAATAATGCTTTTATATAAATATATGTCTATTACTGCTGCTTTGCGCAAATAACGATGAAATTGAAATCACAGAATCTTATTATTTAATTTAAAACCGCTTCGCTAATTGATCAGAAAAATAAAATTCCTCTCAATATATCGTTTAATTTTCCTATCCTAGCAATATATTAAATCTCATAAAACGGATATTAATGTTTGTACCGGCTTATATCTACTGCGTGATTACAAATGGAATAAGAAAATCCTATTTTTGGAAGGAACATTTTCTTTTTAGTTTTGTTATAATTAGGAGTAAATTATCGTTACTGGAATAATCCTTCGAGACACCTCCTTGCAGAATTATTCAATTCTGTAGGATAAATTGAATTCCTTTAGCTTCATCTCTGTTAAACTAACAAAATCAAAAGATAAAAACATTGCTAGAGCACTTAATCATATTTCAATATGCTTAGAAATTCCTTGTTTATTATCATAAGTTCCTGAAAACTTTCTAAGAGGATGTCTCTAAGTTTAATAAAAACAATGATGTAAAGTGAAAAAACACAAAAGTATTAATGACTTAATTTATTCCTTTAATATTTAGTTGACTCAATATTATATAGAATTTGAGTAATCAAGTAATATATTCAACATTAAATATTAAGGAACAGTATGCTTAAATGTAGATTAGCAGGGGAAAAAAGAAATATTTTAATACTTTTTTTTTAGTTTTTGAGAATCGTTAAATTAGTCTCAAGTGATAATTAGCCATTAAACAATTTCCATTTCAAGCAATATTAATTTTATTATAGTTTCTTTTTCATAATGAAACTAAAATCTCGTTTTACAATTATGAGTTTAATAGAACGAGAACTGTGTAATACGTGCCGGTTTTGATAACCAAGTCAGAAAGAAATGCTTCTGGATTTAAGGTAGAAAAATTCCCTTAAATTTATATTTCAGGCATATATTTTGCTTAAGTATATAAATTTCTTTTTGATTTCATTTTTTAGAAAAAAATTTAAGTGGCTGTTAGAAATTTACAAAAGAAGCAATATTTGTTTAGCGAATTGACTTTCTGTACTTCAAATTTTAAGATTTGTATAGCTGTACAATCATGCGCAAATAAAAAAAATAGTAAATCAAATAAAATACTTGTTTACTTAAAGTAAATAATGAAAACGAGAAGTACATAAAAATTTCAGAGCAAAACATTTCAGTCTTGGAAATAAAGTTATTTCCATCTATCATTACAACGCAAAAGCAGTATACTATATCATTATAGAACTGCCTTAAAGAACACATGAAATACATGTTTTAAAGACATACATACATCAATAGCATACGAATCAATCTTTTTAAAAAGAAAAAGAATTCATCAGATCATTATTTTCTCTTTTTAAAGAAAATCAAACGAGGAAGTACCAAATTCTTTTTTATTTATTCCAAAATTTAATACGTCCCGGGGCTTACGTAAAGCTTTTGATTTTTTGCTTAATGGTAAAATAACTAAGCTTAGACTTATATCATAACAAGAGAAGAAATTTGAAAGGATGTCATAAAAAAGGCAAATAACAAAAGAAATACAGATTTAAAAACCAATTTTTATGGCGCTTCGAAATGAATTTTGCTTTAAAGAACAGTTTTTTAAGATTATTTCACTCTTTCTTAAACGAAACAATGTAATGTGATGAATAAAAAAATATTTCTGCGTTCAATTAAAAAGAACTAGATTAAAAGTACAATTTCTTTCTTTCTTTCTTCCTTTTTTTGTAATGTGTTTCTTTCTACAAGTAGAAACGTAAATGTTGAAGTGTTAAAGCCTTTATTTTATTTTTAGTATTTTCTCAGACAATAAGAAAAACTCACGTGATGACTATTTGCTTCACTGAAAGCTATAAAAAAAGACAAAATAGAGCCTCTTGCTTTTAAAAGCACTCGACTGAAATGAAACTGACGAAATATTTTTTATACTTTTGTGCTGTGGTGTTCTTTCGTTCGTTGGATTAAAATACCTTGCTCTAATACACCCGCGGCCAGATAATTTCAGTGTAGCTAAATTCTAAACGAGAAAGTTTCAAAGCTAGTTCTAGCATAGACATTTTAAAAGGTAAATCATTGACAAAATATTTCAAGTGGACATCACATAAGGCGTTCATACATATGTGTTTTAATCGTAATGCGGTAGAAATATCTAGTTCATTTTGATCTATATTTGATTTAATATTACTCTTCTAAAAAGTAGGTCTTTATAATACTAAACTTAAATAATAAATTTTTTTATTTACTTCTCAACTAATAAGAAATAAAATTTTAATTTGTATCCCAGACACCTCATATAAGACAAACACTGTTTTAAATAAAATACTAATTAACGTGATTGTTCTTAGTTACAATACTAATACTAAGATAATCATTAATAAAATAATTATCAATACATTAATTATTAATGGGACAACCCAAAATTAAAACATTCAATTAAAATGCTAATATGCATAATAATAATAAATTAATACAACATTTAAGCATTCTAAAACCCTTAATCAGATACATGCGTTACTTCAATACAATTTTCCATTAAAATATTTTTAGTCCGTCTTAAAATAACTACATTGTTTGAGTAGTATTTGGAATTAAATAAACACTAATCATATTTAAGTTGGTATATATAAAGATAAGTCAAATGTGTTGTACAATCATGATAAAGGAAGCAATAACTTGAAGAAAAAAATGATGTATATACACTTAATTTTAATATTTATTATATTTTTATTTTAATTAACAAAAACATACTAATAATAAAGTTCTCCAGTTTGATGTAAAAATGTGTTCTTTCTTCATGTTTTTTTTCTTTATTTACCATCATTTATTTGTCTAGTATTTTTCTGGTAAAGTTTTATCTTACTAAGTTTTTTATGTTTTGTAATGTTTTACTACTTATTTTGTTTATGCAGCTAGGGATACAAAAATAG
>BMAW01007071.1:114258-136995 GCA_019974015.1 Nephila pilipes | reverse complement strand
TTTTTTTTTTTTTTTTTTTTTTTTTTTTTTTTTTTTTTTTTTTTTTGCTTCTCATTCAATATGCTTGTCAATCCCATTTATTGGAAAAATTCACGTCCCCCAACCGGATTCCTGGATTATTGCATTCCCTACGAAGCATGTGTTGTGGGTTGTTATTTACTTAAATAACAATAAAAATATCAGTTCTTTGCTTTTATGCATAATTTTTATTTACTAATATAACTAAAAATTTAGTCTTTATTATTACTGAGTATAGTTTCCATAATAGTTATGAGGTTTTATTTAGAAATGTTGTTAACTAACAAATATTAAATAGTCCTTTTCCATTCTTATTTATTAACAAAACTCTCAACTTGAAAAATATAACAAGAGAAGACCCGACAGTAACAGTTTTTTTTTTTATAATCCACTTATAATTTTTGGTACTAAAGATATCAGCTATTATAAGAAGTTCAAATTGTGTTATTTTTGCTCACTACATCAATTTCAACGTTAAACTGCCATTTACCTCTTCTATTTCTCCTTTTGGTCACATCTAAGAAAAACTCTATGTATATAAATAAATGCTGCAATTCACTTCAGTTCTTAGCAAATTTTTTTAAGAAATGAATTTAAGCTCACTGGAAGAAATAGAATTATACTAAATGAAGCAACAAAAATTACAGTGTATTTCGAAGGTTTATAATTGTTTTGAAGCGATCTCATATGATATTATTAATTTCTTTAAAGAAAAATAAAGGACTTTCCACAGTAAAACTCTTTAATACTGAACCATGATTTTATTATAAAGATGACAGTTGAACTAGTACCTCACTTTATAAGAATCTTACTCTAATAACTTAAGTAGGAAAATTAAAGTTTCAACATGTTATTTCCCTTAATATATAGAGAATGAGAATATTTTTATATAAAATTTCCTTTTTGCCGAGTTCATACAAATAGTACACAATTAATATTATTATAAGAAATTTATCTTTTATTGGTTGTTTTGTGCTCTACAACAATAATAACATTTCTATGAATCTCAATTACTTTTTGTTTGTTTTGTCGTTAGTTTTAATTTCATTTTAAAATGAAAAGTAATACGTAGTCTGTCATTAAAACTGAAGTTTAATCTACTTTATAAAAGAAAATTTGAATAAAAAAAAGAATTTTATTCCCTTTAAAGTATATTCCATTTAAAGCAATTCATTGGTCCCATCTCTGTTTCCATTTTTTGAAACATCCCTGAAAATCTTTAAACCAGCTGCCATGTTGTGTTGTTTCTTGTTTTATCGTCACAACATCGTCCCAATGGTTCCCCCGAATGACCATTTTACATTTAGAAAGTTGGAAAAAATTCCTTTGAGCTAGATTATATAAGTAAGGAGGAGAACCAAGCTCATTGATCGAATTTCTGACCAGAAACTTACACTCACAATCACTTTAGAATGGAAAGGGGCATCATGATAATATAGGAGACCTCCTTTGCCATGGCACAAATTTAACCGCAGTCAATGGAAGCGATCCCTCAAATGTTTTAAGAACTCCTCGTAGACGTAACATTCACTTTTTTTTTATTTCAGGGAAATTTCATGGTGGACAACTCCTTGCTTGTCAATATTTTTTTCAAATACAGATGTTTCAAGCTTTCCTAACCTTCAATCGTCTTTCCAGTCTTCCTGAATCTCAGTTATGCACTTGAAAAAAAAAAGATGTCTTTTATTCCAGAGTATTTTGTCTCCATTAACAGCCGTTCAACATCTAATGAATTTCTTACGAACATTTTTCCGAGTTTTATCAAAACTATGATGTTCAGCATTCACATCAATTTTCATTTTCGATAACAGTGTAAAACGCGAACAGAACCAATTACAATTGAAACAATGTTCCAGTCTCTGCGGTCTGATAAGTAGGGATAAATGATTGAACTGTAATCAACACGCCGTTAAGTGGGTGTGATCATTCATAGTAGCATGGAAGCCATATTGGATCAGTTCGCGTATTTATTAGACAAACTTCATATGTATAATTAATCGAATTTGTTAAAAGACGCCTTTTTTATAATTCAGATTTTTACAGAAAAAGGGATTATTTTAGATTGGTATACTTTAACAGCAGAAACAGTATATGAAAATACACATAATAAATTATACATAAGTGATGCACTTTGTGAAATTTAAGTAAATGATCTAAGTTGAACTACTTATACACCAAAGGCCGAAATTGTGGAAATCTTTTCAGAAAAGGATATTTTTGTTTTTTGATTACTCATAACATGATATTTTTGAAGTAATACAATAAAATAATGCATTGCTAGAAGGATAATTTGATTAATGATGTAAAACAATAAATTTTATGAAGAAAATTTTATTATAACAACACTTATAAAAGAAGAAAGTTGCAGAACATAGAAAAATTACGATAAGCAAAAATTCTCACTATGTCAATTTCACCTTAATTGGAAAACATGTAGCGTCAATTACGAACTCTCAACCCCTTCCTAAAGAGGAAACAAAGTTTTCTAGCTATGCCGATGTTGTAATATGAAACTAAAATGAAATTGTTGTTTCTATTTATTCAATTAATTAGTAGATTTCTAATGATTAACAAGTTTCTTTAGACGCCTTTACAGATTTTCGATGGGCTTAAGTTCTGGGATATTCCCAGGATAATTCATCAGTAGAATATGATTATCTTTAAATACTTTTTTGCACTTAATAGAAGCATAACATGTGGGGAGTTGAATACTATTTAAAAATAAATGATTCATTCTCCTTTAAAAAATCATATGTGGAAAACTTCAAAATAGTCTCGAGAATTCCATTTATGTATTTTTAGCATTTAAATTTTCATTAATTAAGTAAATCCTACCAATACCTTTTTCGAACATACAGCCTTAGATAATAATGTTTAACAGGTATTTGACAGTAGGTGTTATGTGCGATTAATCAGAATACATATCTTTTCCACTCTCTTAGCGTGTTTTATCCCGTCCCAACTTAATAGACTGATTCTGGTTTCATCGCTCCAAGTAACATTTTCCATTGATCTGCTCTGTCCAGTCAGCATAAGCTTTAGTCCAGCTTAATCTTTTTTTATCTGCATTTAAGGAATAAAAATTATTTTTTCTTGGAATGGTATAAATAAAACGAATTTCCTGCGGTCTGAGGCGAACAGATCTTGCAATCAACTTCCCAATGCATTCTGACATCTCAATTTGCATTCTTCGAGATAATATTTCTCCTTTTATTTAAACACAGACTCTTAAATTTCTATCATTATTTGCTGTTGTACACATTTTTCTGACTGTACCAGTATGGTTTTGAAATAATTGAGCCCCCTTATTCGTCTACGAAATTTTAGAAATGCCTCCTTTGGTTATGGTTTCAACAATTGTTCACCTAATTTCTTTATAATCATACCTTTATTCTTTTAAAACTATAAACTTTAATCACTTTTAGAGTGAACAGTCAACTCTTTGTGTTATTAATTCAATTTTGATATGCGTAATCTCACTAGATGAAAGTAAACATTTTATGAGTTCACTAAATTAATTAACATATAAAAAAATAATGAACTATGTAGCAATCATCGTGTACATTGAATTGAGTCTACTGTGAAATGTTTAGCTCATTGTCAAAAGCAAATGACACCTGATTGGTTCTCTAAGCGCTTTTTCTTACTCACTACATACTTTAAAAATAAAATACTACTGTACCTAAACAAATTCTGCTTCCTTTTTCTGGTTCTTTCGTTAGAACTTTTGGTAGAAGACAGAAAATTAAGGAAACTTTATTGTTTTACAATATGGATTAAATTATCTTTCGATTGGTATACAATTTGACGACACTAATCAAAGGCAAATGGAATTATAAACTATCAAATCTCAAGAAAGACAGGTTTCAAAAGATTTCCACAACCTTGGTCGCTAATATATGATATTTATTACGAGTATATCGACATAAACATAGAATGAATCAATCTTTGGAAATTGATTAGAAATATACGCTTATAATGTTTCCTGAGTAAATGTTTTTATTATAAAATTTGTAAATTAATATATCGTAACTTCTATAACATTACATGGTAATGTTATACATTATAAATTTCAAAACCTTTTCGCAGAAATAATGTATAACATTTCGTATAATTTCCTATAATGTAATAAAATACATCATATTTGTTTTTGTAGTGTCGTCTATAATGGTGTAACAATTATTTTTAATCTATAATATATAAAATTAATACACGTAAAAATAATCTAAATTAAGAGTAATTTGTATAAAAAATAACTAAACAAAACTTTGATTATGTTTGCATTTGTCATGTGGTTGTCAACATCTGTAAAGCTATCAAAATTCATCAATTTAATTTTATTTATGTGAAATTATTCAAGATATAATTACTTCAACTTTTAGTTATTAAATTCTGAATATTGTAAATACATTATATCATTTTAGACAATATTTTTTACTTACAGGATCTCCAATTTATATTCTGGTTGTACCTAAAACATCTAGCTCAATATAATCAAATCTAAATTGTGTAAAAGAACTAGAATGTAATATTTTTAACGCAATATTTTTAGTTTATATAATTTTAAGTGATAAAAATTTTGTTTCGAAGCATTACTTATATTCTTATAAATATATATTATATATTGATATAATCATCTGCAGTCAAATAAATCTCCTAATAATACAAGAGAATTGAATATTACTACGGATTATTATGAGGTTTGTTTCAAACGCGTTGAATTGGAAAAACAATTTTCCTGTTTAAAAAAACAATATATTCTCCAATATCCTGATAATGGGAATTGCAAGAAGATTGTAACTGGATATAAAGTAATAAATAGAAGATATAATTAAAAGAGGTAGATTATACATAGTAAGAAAACGTTTTTAAACTATTAAGTTAAACTCTTCCCTATTCGTAAACGAAATAAAAGTTTAATTATTTGAACGAACGAGTTCATGTGTTATTTTTCACAACTGGTATAAGAATGTAAAAATTATATGAGGGTTGTTCAAAAAGTTCCTATCTTTGACGATAGATGACGTTGCTAAAGCAAATAAGTGTTAACACTGTGTGCTGTCGTCTTTTAAACGGCACTAAAACAAGTATGGTACTGATTCAAAGATAAGTTTTAATTCCACAGCTATTTGTTGCTATGTCAAAATTTGACTCCTGTTACGTTGAGTTGTGGTCATTATTTCATATCGAGTTGCCGTCGTCGATAAAACGTAATTATTCATTAGAAACAAAGCAAGAACCAAATCAAAGTGAATACTTTAGATGAATCTGCTCTAAAGATGGCAAAGACTATCTCATCTTTGGAAATGTTAAGGAAACGTTTTTTATGATGCAAAGAGTGGCTACTCATGGACTTCTTATAAAAAAGAAAAATGATCACTAAACAATACCACAGAGTGAATAATTTCGCTCCCATTCCTAATACCCCATTTCCATTCCTAACACAGATACATTTTAAGACAATTTGAATCTACATAGTATAGAATTTTTTTATGTAAACTTACTGCTTTTATAGTAATACTAATTCATATATTTATCATGAAAATGTGCGTAATATTTTGTAATAAATCGTATTAAATGTTTCACCACATCACTGTTTAATCATTATTATTTTATATCATTTTAATTTATTTTTTCACACTTTATATTGGGAATTTCAATTATTGAAAATTATTTCTTAAGTTATTCGAAAAATTAGAAAATTAAGCAACAAACATTACATTATTTTTTAATCATAGACGGGAAATCGAGATTTGTATTTAAATACTTTCTATTGTTTGTTATATGCATACATTCTGATTTCCTTTGGATATTTTAATTTAAACACTTTTTGTAACTAGATTAAGTGCTGCGTTTTTTATTTCAGCATAATTGGTCATAAAATATATTACTTAAGAGGCAGAATTTTTTAACTACATTTTTATCTCTTTAAATTATATCCATAATTAATAAGGATCTAATAAAAAAATCCATAATTAATACATTTTTTTCTTTTAAATATTTTTTTTTCATTAGGCAGTTAAGCTGTGTGAACACTTCAGTAAAACTATTGATATTTCATAGATTTTTTTAAATAATATATGCCTAGGTACTATTTAAAAAAAAAAACTCAAGAACTTATTTTAAAAAATGATTTTCATTATATATAATTGTGGTTTTTATTATGTTTCCTTCCAAAATGGCTGAGTAACGAAAAAATTTTTATTAGGGGATACTCTAAATTTTACCATTATTGCCAGAATAATTTATTAATTATCATTTAAGGAAATATAAATTTATTCAAAATTCTTTTTAAAAGGTTATACATGAAAAATATGAAATATTTTTCTTTTGTTTAAAACCGAAATAAAGAAAAAAAATGTTCATGCATAATTTTTCTTACGGAATTTACTCATCATGAGACATTTTTTTCCGCCTGCAGAAGACATTACGAATATATTTGCTTTATAGAAAATAATTCAGGGTCGTTGAAATGAAAGTTTAGAAAAATAGGGGGAGGGGGGAATACAACTGTTTTGAAATAACGCAAAATATTTTCTTTATTCTAACGAATTCAAAGATTACTTATAGAATTCAATAACAAAAAGTAATTTGTATTTTAAATGCATTTAATAAATTCAACATAAGCTTACATGTTTCTGTTTATTATGAATTTAAATTTTTATTCAATAAAAATATAACTATCTAATCTAATTACAAACTTAATGAAATTGAAACAAATTGAAATATATTCTGATACATTCTAAGCAGCTCAATATAAATAAATCACTGGAAAATATTCATCCCAGCTTAATTAAAAATAGTTCATTTTTTTCTGAGATGCAAATAAACTTTATAATATCTAAGTGAAAACCCTTTTTTTCTTTTCTTATATTATTTAAATAAACTTAATATTTTTTTATAAAAGTACGGTTATAAAAAATATATTTTAATAAATAAAATTCATCTAGAATATTTTTCCAATAAAATAAATAATTAATGATTCCTTTTGAATAATTATAAATTATTATGCATCATACCAATCCTCCACAAGTTTTCTTCTTCTTCACTGTTACTTATTAACTGGACTTGTATTGTAGTAATGACATAGTATATAATTAAAGTTTAAAAAATGAGCTAATTTAAATTCAAGAAATGTACAGGTTTCGCATTAAAACTATGGGGAATATTTTCAAGTAATAGGATAGATTGTTAAAGTATGTTTGCTAACAAATATTCACAAGTCCTTTTTCAAATAAAATTTTAAATTTATATATGACTCATTTTTTCCATATACTCAAATACAATGAAATAAAAATATTTTTCTAATAAAAATTATTCAACATAAAAAGGCCTAGAAAGAGTTATCCGAATAGGACGGTAATCAGTTAACGTGAAGTATATGAATAAAAAGGAAACAATGAAAATTTGAGACGAATTGAATGTTCCATTGGGAAGCTACAACTACATGTAGAAAATCTATCAATAAAGCATTAACCCATTTCTTTCCCTTATTGAATATCTTATCCAACTTGGCATTGATTCGTAAAGTTTTTTCCCTTTGAGAAATTTCTTCAACTATTTCCTATTCTTGGATTTAAAGATTACTTATTAGATACTACACATGCTATATCGATTACAGATTTCGTGATATATCTGATCATGAAATGTTTTAGAAGCACAAAGATGATCAGTATTTATTAAAAAGCTTCTCATTAGGCTGTTGAAATATCAGCTTGGATTACTTTAAAAAAGAATATTGCCAACCATACCGCTTAATATCATCGATATACCACAGTGTTGTTGCGTCATGGGCAATAGTCAAACAAACCCTTCTATAAATGATGTGACACCAGAGAATATAATTTCCGTTTATCGGGCTATGCGGAAGACAATAGTTTAGATTAATATTTCACAGCCATAATGGATACTTCCGCATGTCTTAGTTTGTTTCTGAGACTTAATTCAAGGTAGACAAATTCTGGGAACAATTCTGCTGCAATCAGTGAGATTCCATGTCGGATAACTCTAACTAGCTATAATGTAGATGAGATTATCGGAATGTTTGGGAAAGAGTAGCAAGCGTCTTGAGCTCAGATCTCTCTCTGAATCCCACATCAGTGGTCCTTGCAGTCAGTAGAATATTAGTTATATATCGTCCGTCGTTTATATATTTTACGATAATAATGGGATCCATGATTTTGGTGACTTCCAAAACTGATGATCACGGTTCAGTGACTCTCAGTGCAAATAGTATTTTTTTTTCCGCGGTCTTCAGACATGACTCAATCATTCCTGTCATCATTTCAAAGGGCAGTATCGCTCCAATCCAAATATCAAACCATTATTCTATTACAACACCCTGTGATAATAGCATATGACTATTCGGGGGGGGGACCATGAACTAGAGATTAGTATAATTAAAGTGCATAGACAAATTACATTTTGTCTAGAATTAGAATTTCTTCTCTCTTTTGCTCACAACCCAAGCGCTCGAGAAGTTTTTGATTTCAGTTATCCATTTATTGGCCGAAAAAAGCATTTCATACATAAAATTTATTAGAATCAAATAATTCATTTTTATTACGTCGAGTTTTTTTTATTACGTAAACGTATTGTTACCTATTTCAAAAGTTAAATCACTTAAAGTGATGTTGCTTGCAAATTTGGATTATCACATCAAATATCAAATGTTTGTTATAATTTTAGCACTATTGTAATGTTTGTAATAAACCAGATGTGGTCAACCTAAAAAAATTTCAAATCGATTTGATATAATCCTAAAAAAAGGCTTCAGTTATGGTTTCTTGGAAAATAATGACATAAATAATTTATGAAATTAATCAAGATGGCAATTTAAATGTGTTTCTCTTCTAAAGTTTCATTTAAGGTATGGTGGATTACTTGGTCGTCATCCCAGAAAAACGAACTTTTATCTACAAAAAGTAGAAAGTTTCTTGCTAAAACTCATTTAAAAGCGACAAAATGTAATAGAATAAAGTACTTCAGGAAATAAATGTAAGTATAACTTATTTTCATTACATTATATAAGGTACAAGCGTAGTCCGAAAATGAAATAAATAATCTAAATTTTGTTGTTTCTACCGTACAGCATAGTAGGGGAAGTATTGTGATGTTGGAAAGTTTTTTACTCTAAAAATGCTGGATTATTATGTCAAATAAAATGTAATGTGGGTGGATTCGAACATATACTAGAAAAACACATGGTACCACGTGCTGAGACGCCTTTGCCGAAAAGACTGGGTTTTCCAGCATGATATTGACTAAAAATGAGCATCAAGTGATGTTCGACATATCATGTGTTGGAAAATAATTGAAGCTACAAGACGGCAGGCTCAAATTCTGGACTAAAATCGAATGAAACATATATGAGAAGAATTTTAGTTAGAAAATTCAATCAAAACAATCTCGATTATTTGTATGATGCACTAAGCCTTGAATGGAAAGCTATAATTAAAGTTAAATTACACAAGTCAATAGGCTCCATGCCTAAGAGATGGGAAGCAACTTGAATGTTTTTTTCAGAAATATAAGTGGTAAGAGATATAATATAATTTACCGTTTAATATAATATTTCTATGCTATAAGAACACTTTTTTTTTGTCAAAAGACATTATGCATTTATATTTTACGTTTTAATTGTTATGTGTTTATATTTTACTTTTCGATTGTTACGTAATTATATTTTATTTTTGGACCAGCTGAAGTATGGATTCTTCAAACGGAAAAATTTCAAAAATTAACAATCCAGCTAGCAAGAGTAATATGTTTTTACTGATGGGTCTTATCCAACAAGATGGAAGAGAATATATCCTATAATATATAATCCTTATGGTTTCCTCTTGCGGGCCTAAGATACCTAAGAAAACCCTTGAATTACCAATAAACTATCCTAAAATGATAATTAAAAATTAAAAAGTATTCACTAATGGAATAATACTTCAGATATCTGCAAGTAATAGATAATCATAACGTGAAACTGTAAAGAAATATTAATAAGCAATCTGAAAAGCTTTTTGGATAAACAATGTTAAAAAGTATTTCCATTGAGAAAAAAGATGTATAAATTTTCAGCACTGCTGACAATGAACACTGGTTGTAAAACATTTCTTTCTATATGTTATTATTTTCAATATTTCCAAGAATGCGCATGTTTGTTAGAGTAAACGACGTAGTATTACATTGAGTAAACGACAGCGTCAGATGAAAAGGTAGACAGAACACACAAAATGCGTTAATAAAACTAAAACTTACTTTTTGAAAAAATATCTTTTATAATGATTTATTGCGCACTGAATCATAATTTCGTTATAAAAACAACCAATGAATAAATGTAATACTATCCAAAGTATTACATTAAATATAAATTGTAAGACCTAAAATAGAAAGTGATTTGTGTAAGAGAGCTATTCATTATGAAGCGAAAGATAGATCGTGATGTCATGTGATATAAAATTCCCTAGAAATATATACACTACTGACAAAAACTTGTTCATCGGTCAATTACATAGTTAATTTTAAAAATTCATTTGTGAATTTCGAAAAAAATTCTTCGAAGTGCATGCAGTCATAATTCATAACTTCAGGGTATAAAAAAATTTCGCGCTTTTTGTCATTTTATCTTTGCGTCTACACATACAGAAACACGAACACAAAATACAGACGTATGTCATCCACATACACATAAACACGAACACAAGATCTTTCTTTCGTTTACATAGATTTGACCACAAACAAAAACAAATGTGGTTCCATTATTTTTCAACCGATTTAAAAAATATCAAGTTGCCATAGGAAATTCCTTAAAATGCTCCTTTTATTGCACATTTGTATACTTGGGATAAATTGTTACATCTGCTGGGAAACAAAGATAAATAATGAAAAACATCAAAAATTAATTTGTGAATTTTCTTTTGTCGGGAATATGCGTACAGCTTATTCCACACATCAGCGAAGCACCCTGAAAATTCAGAGTGATGCTTTCTTCGTTGTAAATAAAGGTCAGATAAACAAAAAGACTTCAAATTTATAATATATAAGAATACTAATAAAATAGGAATACAAATTTTGCTTCTATATAATCATATAGTGTTTTTTGGCATTAATTATTAGATGAGAAATTATTATTAATTATATATATATATATATATATATATCTTAGCTGTTCGATTTCGTGCTCTTTTTTGCCCCACGTGATCACCAACTTGCATGATCACATGAGAGAAGGAGTCTCTTCTACCCTCTCTCAATGAAGAGAATCTTCGACCAATCCCGTGACACCAATCCCACAAGAAATCTTGGAGTCAATGGTCTTTGTCTACGATAGAACGAACTATTTTTTATTCATTCTTGTACGAGTCGCTCTTGTGTGCAGTCACTTATGTGCATGATAGAATTTCCTTTTTGTAACCAGAATCTCTAATTAAATGCCGTTACTATAAATTTTACTTAAATGTTATCTTAATGGTATGTGTTGTTGTAAATAAAAATTATTTAAATATCATTCAGTATACTTCTTAATTATTCAACTGGGCTATGCAACATTTCATTAATTATTCAACGAACGCCGCTTAGCTTTCGAATGTCGGTTTCATCCATAATTACACAGGTTCGCTAAAACCAAAATGTTGTATGGTATTATTGCTAACGGAATAGACTGTATTGTTTTCCAGTAACTTTCATTTACAACAAAAGCATACGATTAAAGCGACATTAAAATAAAATTTATAGTTATCTTTATGTACAGATTATCGCCGTCGAATGTATAGGAGACTGATTGCAAAAATGACTCGAATGAGAATGAACAAAAAGGAGTTGGCCGCGTCGCAAACCTAAGACCATTCACTGTCATATTTCCTGTGAGGATGGCGTTTGTTAAGATATAGTTTCGAAAAGAGAGAGAGAGTAAACAATCCTGCGAAGGTCATGTTAAATGGTACTCGTAAGTCAGTAAAAGGCGTGAAATCGCGCAACCAATAAGGGAATGCTTGAATGTGAACAATGTTTTTGACAATATGAAAGTCAATTTTTTTTGTTCACAAACTTTTTTTTTTGTTTTGAAATTAAGATGATTTCAATTCAATAGATATTATAGATACCATTAAAAATATTTTACACATTTATGACAAATATATTCTATCTACTGTTATAAATTTTGAGAATTTAATTTTCTTACTAGTTTGGTATTGCTAGAAAAATATATTGCATTTATTAAAAATCATTAAAAACAGGATGAAGGCTTCTTCCAAAAAGACTGGCTAGCAATAGGTTAACAAATTTATATTTATATTTCTGTAAGAGAAACCATATTGATAATATACCTTATTTATATATATATATATATATATAAACTGCTGTTTGTAGAAAATGCAACACCATGAAGGAATCATCAGAATCAAATGAAATTCGCAGCAAATGTCAATTATAGGATATTATGCAAATTAATAAAGTTTCAGAGCCATCGCGCGTGTGCGGCGCGCGCAGCGCCCTCTGAATTGATGCTGAAAGCGTATAAATAAAGTGCTGTAGCGGGACGTTGAAAAAAGTTTATGATTATTTGTTGGTGGCAAACGTTTAGTGAGACCTGAGTATGCCTCCACGACGGAAGAATAAGAAATTCAAGCAACTTACGGAGTTTGAACGAGGGAGGATAATCGGCCTTCGAGAAGGAGGATTTTCCTATCGCGCAATAGCAGCTCGTATGCAGCGGAACAGTTCCACAGTGATGCGAGTTTGGAAGCAGTGGACCGACGAGCACCGAACAACTCGAAAAACAGGCACTGGACGACAGAAGGTGACGTCAGAGCGCGATGATCGACACCTGCTCCGCATGGCGGTGAATGATCGCACAGCTTCCTCCAGGCAGCTGGCAGCACGTTGGTCTACTGCTACAGGTGTACAATTGTCGGCTTCGTCAATTCGTCGTCGTCTGCTGCGCCGTGGATTGCGTGCAAGGGTGCCTTTATACAGGATTCCCCTCACGGCGAATCATCGACGGCTGCGTCGGCAGTGGGCTCTTGAGCACAGAGACAGGCGAGCTGATTGGCACCAAGTTGTCTTTTCAGATGAATCACGCTTCAATTTGTGGACCCATGATGGCCGTGTTCGTGTTAGACGTTATGCCGGTCAACGCTGCCTTCCTGAGTGTATTATTGAACGACATAGTGGTCGAACACCCGGAGTTATGGTCTGGGGTGTGATTTCGTATCATGGACGATCCAATTTGATACGAATTGAGGGTAATCTCAATAGCAACAGGTACGTCCGTGAAGTGCTACAGCCCGAAGTCGTTCCTTTCCTTCAAGGCATCCCTGGAGCTATCTTTCAGCAGGATAATGCACGCCCACATGTTGCGCGGACTGTTCGAGACTTCTGTTCAGCACAACGCATGCAACTTCTTCCTTGGCCTGCTTATTCACCGGATATGTCGCCTATTGAGCACGTGTGGGATATGGTTGGTCGGCGTCTCGCTCGTGATCCGCGTCCTGCAGTTTCCAAAGACGAACTTTGGTTGCGCATACAAGCGATATGGAATCCTCTTCCTCAAGCAGATATTCAACATCTGTTTGACTCCATGCCACGTCGTATAGCAGCACTTATTGCAGCGCAAGGTGGCTGCACCAAATACTGATTTCGGACGCTTAATTTGTTTCTTTTGTTTTGAAAATTTCATCATTTATTTGTATCAGTACAAGTCGTTTCTGCATTAAATTTCATTTGATTCTGATGATTCTTTCATGGTGTTGCATTTTCTACAAACAGCAGTATATATATATTGTATAGCTTTGTGTTTGTTCTCTAGAATTAACTATCTGTAGTTCCTCGAAATCCTCAACAGGAAAATAATTAAATGAAGTCTGTTAATATTTTATAATGTGTTTATTTTTAATTTGTAAGCTGCTAACATGCAATAATGGTTTTAAAAGCTCGAATTCTAATAATTCAGCATTTAAAAATGAGGCAAATTATTAACAACTTCTTTATTTAATAGTACGAAATGTAAATGTAACCAATATTAAAGAGATAAATATTTTTTTATTTTCTTGTATTTAATAAATGGAATCACTGAAGATACATAAAAATTCCATTTCAGGCTCTTTAAAATTCGAAGTCAGTATGTTGTATATGCATGACAATCGGTATAGAGAATGCATGAATGGTAATTTGCGTGGTTTGTTTTTTAAAATGATTGAAAAGTTTCGAATATCGAGGTACTTTTCTGCTGATGGTAGTACTCTGACCATTTCTTCAAGTTATATGCTATTGCCTTTATAGCTGCACTGATGATATATACTCGCCAGTTTAAAAACCGTTTTTTCATCTTGTTAATGATATTAAGATTATTGGCAAGTAGAAAAAAAGTTTAAATTAAAGTTTCCTGCTCGTATTTATGTGTTCGTATACTATATATGTGTTTATACATTAACGATTACTTTAAAGGTAGGTAAAAGTTCTTGCTTCCCTAGAAATAAAGAAAAACCTTATGTATGCAGTTGCTTTAGTTCATTTTGTACCTAGATAGGCAAACACGAAACTATAAATTCCTAAAATAAAACCTATGGTTAGCCTCACTGGACCAAAACCTGTTTCTTGGTGTACCTACTTTTGCCTAAGGTACTATGGACCGATTTCAAAGGCAAATTTCTATTCCAAGCTGCATCACGGATTCAGTTTGCAATTAATGCTTTTTTTGGAAGTCAGGATCAAACTTTTCCTCTTATATAGAACATGTAGAGACTGTATGACATCGCGTTGTTTAAACTGTAGAATTCATGCAGATTATTACAAGAACCTTTACATTTATGTTTATTGTTTCTTAAATATTTAGCAAAAATTTTGTGAAAAAATGTATCCAAAATTTCTAAAGTGATAGGGTATTGTATGTTAATTTTTCTGAACATTTTTTTGCACTGTAAATATTTATAGATTTTAAGTTTGTTTTCTTCCTCCTATTAAAGTAATCCATAAAACAAATTATATATACTATATAGCATAAAGTATCTCAAAATGTTTATTTGGTCACTCTATTTGAGTCTAATTTTCTCCAGACTTCATAAAACTTTTTTTTTTCATTTCTTTATGCCAGAGTTTCAAAATACAGGCAGAAGTTTCGTATTTCCTTTAAAACGGCCAAGAATTCGCTGAAATCAGTCTTATCCTTCTAATAAATAAGTTCTACTCAATGGCATAGGAAACGCTGCATATAGATTTCAAGCATATTGCATTTGAATTACTATTTGTATTTATACATTTTGTATGCTCTAAGATCTAGTAAATATTTTTTGTTTTTATTTTCAGTATGGATACACTGAATCATGTTATGACAAATAAATAAATATAAAATTAATATACTAAATAAAGGTTATAAAGAATATAGATAGCTTCCTTTTTGCATTTCTAGAAAAAAATTTGAAATTACTGAAATCTAAAATTCATTGTCTTATCCTCAGTCGAAAGCGTTTTTTGTAAATCAAAATTTTTTGAGTTTTTTACGGCTGATGAGTAAATATATATTTGTTTTATCTTAAATATAATATTAATTAATGGTTCTGAACAACAATATTACACTATATTCAGTGGTTTTTTTTCTTTTAAAATAAGATTGTATAATTAGTCCTATTTTTAATAATATATGATCTCCACTTTAATAAAGGTCATCATTACTAAGTATTTATATTAAATCCACTTGCATATACTCAAATTTTTTAAAGTAATAATTTAAAATTTAAAATTTGTCGGCAAGAATATAAATCCAAGTCTACTTGTAAAATATAGAGTAAAGAAGAAATTATGTGATATCAAAATATATATATATAATTACATATATGTTTTCCACAATTGTTAGATTTTATCTTACTGTAAGTATTCGAATGGCTAAAAATGCTGAAACATTTAAATAAAAATCAAGTAGTTTCAAACTTTTCCTCTCAAAAGAATTAAAGCTGATATGTTTTAACAACAACAATTTTGAAAGATTTGAATTAGTTCAAAGTGTTTGAAGGTGCAGTCCTTTTGAAAGTTGATTCAAATATTTGAAACTCTGAGTTATAAATCTGCAGAAGATAAAGAATTAGCAAAGACTCTTGCAGAAATTAATCCTGTTAAGCTTTAGGAAGGAGAATTGGGAATTTGGTTGCTTTGACTCAAAATTTTATACAAGGGAAGTTTAAAAATAATTGTACCTTAGGGATGAATAAGCTCAGATTGAAAATGAAGAAGATAATGTACAATACGAAACTTTTAAGTTGGTACCTACTGAACAAAATAATTAAATCTTCTTTATTCTAAGAATTTTGTTCATTAGAAATAACATAAAACTCAAAATAAAGTAATCACTAATTTTTAAAGTGATAAGAAGAAAAAAGTTTAACGCATTAAGTAGTCAAATTTTATTTTATAGTCTTCTTATGTTTACTGTCATATTTTTTGTTGTTACTTTTAAAGTTTTTTGATTAATTATTTTATATTGATGTAAGTTGGATTTCTTATGCTCTTTTATCAAAAAAAAAAATTCAGAGTATTTTTTTTAAATGCAATAACTTTAAATAATAAAACTTAAAAGCGGGTACAATTAGAAAATTTAAAGAACGTTTTGAAGGATGAGTACTTTTTAAATACTTGAAAGTACTGAAGTGAAATGTTATATCGGAAAAATATTTTAAATCTGAGGTATTAAACAATTTAATTATAAAATGATATTATTAATAACAGCACAATATACTTACAGATGTAATATTACATACATGTTTGACATTTTGAAAAGTTAGTGTAGTTTATTCAAGGGTATGCATTTACACCATAAGAGAATATTTCACTTTGCGCATCAGGAAGGATATAATTTGGCAATATTTATTCATAATAAGTACATGTTCATTTACTTTTCTTAGACCTTTAAAGTGATCTCTTCCAAAAGAAAAGGGCTAAAGAGATTATTAAATCAATTGGTAGGAGAACAATTTAGTTTACAGATTATCTTCCATAATTTTCTTGAATTCCCGTGACCGTCGAGTCACCAATCTCGGCCAGTACTCGTTTTTTGTAGAAAAATATACCAAATCCATACGCCAACAATACCGTAACCCAATCTGCGGCTTTGCACAGTCGAATTGCAGCGCCGTTGATTAAGTTGGAATTCAATGGAATTCTTGCCTTTTGCCAACAGGCGTGTGCCGTTCTATCACCTGCCGCATGCAAAGTGTCATCGCTAGCAGGAGATGACTGCCGAAAATTTGTAGAATGTAGGTACTGAAATTACTTCTCTGGCTTTACATGGTTTGTTTCTTTTTTTTCTTGGTCACTACTTGCCGTCATTTTTCGTATTACAAATACCGTCCAGCACAATTTAAAGTTTTCTAGCGTTGAACCATTCCAGCCGTAATAAAGTAGGTAGATTTTGTCATTTGAATCTTGCAGTATTTGTAGCGAAATAGACACTGTTTATCATCGCTTGTATATACTGAAAATACTCTGATTTCCATTTACAACTTCGTTCGCACGACATAACACTTTCATGAGGACACACACAATAAACAAACACACATAATACACACACACACATATATATATATATATATATATATATTATATATATATATATATAAACCAGTTTCAACTAATGGCTCATCAGAATTTACTTTGGTGGTGATTTCATTAATGAAATAAAATGTCCCATTGATGTAGAGTGTGAAGTTTACTCACTTTGTATTTGTTTTATTTTGTGATTTTTTATTTAAATTTTCATACAATGTGTTATGGATTTTTTTTTTAAAATTGGTAATAATTTCATTATACCCCTGATTTTGTTTTGTTTAAAGTGATTCCACATTTTTTATATTTAAGACAGCGTGTCGTTGGTAGAATTTCAATTTCCCTATGTTTAGTTTGCTTACCTTTGGCCTCAATTATTGATTTAATTAATATAATCTTGAATTTTCAAATTTTTTAATTTATGTTAAAATATTTTAGAGAGGATTATTTAAGGAGTAATTTCCTGATTTTTGAAGTGGGATTGTATATACGTTTCCTAGTTTACCTTCTTTCTTTTTTTTTGTAGTAAATTTCCAAATTTCAGTTTAGCCATCTTTTACAATAAAATTTACTGAAGTGCTATAGTTGATCAGTAATTAACGGGTATAAATACACATTATTCCATTCCAAGCTGGTGGAACAGTATTAAATCCATTATTTACGGATTTTTTTTTTGATGGAACAGTCTAATAGGGATTATTCCTACAGGTCTGCTTGTTGATGACCATGGGAAAGAAACTGATTTTTGAAGAAGATTTTACGTGCGGGTGATTGCACCATAAATTAAGAGCTAAGTACACACACACACACACACACACACACACACACACACACACATATATATATATATATATATATATATATAAAAAAGGTATACTCAATATGATTTCCTAGAAATAGTAATATAAATCTATTAACTATTTAACAGTCTTTTTGGAAGAAGCCTTCACTCCGTGTTTTAATGATTTTTTAATAAATGGCAATATATTTTCTAGTAATACCAACTTAGTAAGAAAATTAATCTCAAAATTTATAATCATAAATAGAATATATTTGTCATAAATGTGTAAAATATTAATGGTATCTATAATATCCTATTGAATTGAAGTCACTAACACTTCAAAACAAATAAAAAGATATGTGAACAAAAAAAATTGAACATTACATTGTCAAAAGACATTTGTTCAACATTCCTGCTTCCCTTATTATTTAGTTGCTACGATTTCCAGCCCTTTTTACTGACTTAGAGCACCATTTCTACACTGACCTTGGGATTGTTTACTCTCTTCCCTCGAGAAACTATATCTAACAAGCCATCTCACCAGGAATTGCGTGTAAGTGGTCTTAGGTTTGCGACGCGGCTCAGCTCCTTTTGTTCATTTCTCATCTGATCATTTTTTTGCAATCAGTCTAATACATCTCAGGCGATGTAATCTGTACATAAAGATAACTAAATTTATTTTAATAGTCGTTTTATCATATCTGCTTTGTTGTAAATGAAAGTTACTGGAAAATGAATACAGTCTTCAAATTTTAGCATAATCCTAGTACAACATTTTGGTTTAGACCTCGTAATTATGAATTAGAATTATTCGAAGCTAGCGGATGCGTAAATGGCAAAGCTGGTAGATAGTAAGCAGGCCAATGGCTAATATTTTTGCTTGCCGCGCCTGTAAAGGCTAACGTTGTAGTACCAACGGTAAGTACAGGTACAAAAGCTATATGCACCGCTTTGCAAAGCGGCTGAGGCCAGGCAAAAGCCGTTCCATTACCAGCGAACCGGCTCCGGGTGGCTCACAGGTAGTGAAACCTGCTTCGTGAAAGGCTTCACTTCTCTCGCGCTGTTCATGCGTTGGTAATCGTAGGGCAAAACTGTCGGAGCGCCAGGCTGCCTGCCGCCTGCGCCGCCTGCCTGCCGCCGGTATGGCTACCATCTTAAAGCACTGCAATTGCCGGCAAGCGCCTTCCCACCTTTTGTGGCTACGCAGCGCGGCGAAGAAGTACTTTCGAACGCTGGCTTTACAACGAAACGCATATACAGGTACCGGTACTTTAATGTAAAACCGCTGTACACCTTCCGGCAAAAGAAATTTATTTTGTGTTTTCGCTAACAGCGATATAACATTGCTCCCGTACCGTATGCACCGTAAACGCTTTAAAATTTCCCAGCCAACAGCCTTTTGTCATTTGTAGCCGAACCTGGCTGGCTGGCGGGTAAGTATAGCAAAAGTACGCTGGCTATTTGTAGCCATCATATTTTGTTCGTGGCTGCAATGGAGCGCAAAAAAGGCCAAAGCCAACAGCGCATTTTTTTACGCAGGTACTTGACGCGGCGCCGCGCGAAATTTTTGGTACAGCATTTTCGTACTACCGTGGCAACCGTGACAGTACGCCAGTAGTGCCGCTACGAAACATACGCGTATACATCTATACTGCTTTAATAATGGAACCAGCTCTCTACACAAATCATTTTCTATTTTAGGTCTTACAATTTATATTTAATGTAATACTTTGAGATAGTATTACATTTATTCATTCAATAGTTCGTTTCTATATGTAGTTATGATTCTGTGCTTGTCGATCATTACAAGATATTTTTTTCAAAAAGTAAGTGTTAGTTTTGTTAAAACATTTTGTGTTCTATCTACCTTTTTCATCTGTGCTGTCGTTTACTCAGCAATGTAATACTAAAATCGTTACTCCTAACAAACATGTGCGCATTCTTGGAAATATTGAAAATAATAGCATATAGAGAAATGTTTTACAACCGAATGTTCATAGTGTAGTGCACAGAAAATTTATACATCTTTTTCTCAATGAGTACTTTTTTTTAACATTGTTTATCAAAAAAGCTTTTCAGACTGTATTAATATTTCTTTACGGTTTCACGTTATAGTTATCTAATACTTGCGGATAATAAGTATTGTTCCATTAGTGAATACTTTTTTTAATTTTTAATTATCATTTTAGGATGGTTTATTGGTAGTTCTAAAGGGTTTTCTTGGGTATCCTTAGGCCCGCAAGAAACCATAAAGTTATATATTATAGGATATATTCTCTTCCATCTTATTTGAATGAATACATCAGTAAAAACATATTACTCTTGTAGCTGGATTATTTAATTTTTTGAAATTTTCCGTTTGAAGAATCCATACTACTTCGGCTAGTCCAAAAAAATGAAATATAATTACGTAACAATCGAAAGTAAAATATAAAACACATAACAATTAAAACGTAAAATATAAATGCATATGTCTTTTGACAAAAAAAAAAAAGTGTTCTTATAGCATAGAAACAATATATTAAATTGAAATTATAATATATCTCTTACCACTTATATTTCTAGAAAAAACATTCAAGTTGTATCTCTTGGAACCTATGGACTTACATTAATAATTTAACTTTGAATTATAACTTTCCATTCAAAGGCTTAGTGCATCTTACAAATAATCAAGTTGTTTTGATTGAAGATTTTCATAAAATTCCTTCTCATATATGTTTCATTCGATTTTGATCAAATTTGAGCCTGCCGTCTTGTAGCTTCAATTGTTGTACCAGCTTTACATGATATATCAGACATCATGATGCTCATTTTTTTAGTCAATATCATGCTGGAAAACCCGATCCTTTTCGGCAAAGGCGTCCTCAACACGTGGGTTCATGTGTTTTCTGGTATATGTTCCGAATCCACCACATTACGACATTTTATTTGATATAATAATCCAGCATTTTTAGGTAAAAACTTAACATGCAATACTTCCCCTACTATATATTACGGTGAAACAACAAAATTTAGATTATTTATTTCATTTTCGGACTACGCTTGTACCTTATATAATGTAATGAAAATAAGTTATACTTACATTTATTTCCCTCAAAGTACTTTTATTCTAGTACATTTTGTCACGCTTTAAATAGGTTTAGCAAGAAACTCTACTTTGTAGATAAAGTTCGTTTTCTGGGTTGACGTGATGATACCATACCTTAAATAAAACTTTAGAAGAGAAACACATTTAAAATTGCCATCTCCAGTTAATTTCCTCGATGGCTGATTATTATTTTCCAAAGGAAACCATAGCAAACCCTTTTTTAGGATTATATCGTCAGTTAAAATTTTTTTTTAGGTTGATACATCTGGTTATTACAAACATTACAATAGTGCTGATTATATAAAACATTTGATATTTGGTCTTGATGATCCAAATTACAAGGAACATTAGCTAAGTGGGTACTGGCAAGCATAGCATATGCCGTGGTACGCTTAAAGCCCTTTTTTTCGCCAGCCGTACCGCCATCGCTTTACCGCAAAGCGGGCGGCAAAAGAAAAGTACATTGCAAACAGCCTGTTGCTCTGCCGCTGTGCACCAATACCGTTGCAGCCACCGCCGGTATTGCCAAAACCGTTTATGCTGAAACATACACGCTGCAGCAAGCCGTGTCCATAGCAAAGCCGCGAAAAAGTACCTTGCACAAAGTACCGAAACCGCGAATCGCCAGGCACATCACCATCACCCGTCCAGCCTTCGCCGCTTCTGCAGCAGGCAGCCTTATACCGCCTTCGCGCGCTTGCAAGGCCTTTTGTGCCAGGCCGAAAATACAGCCGACGCGCACTGCACCGCGGCAATACCATACGCTGCTTGGATTAGAGTTATCCATGGAATCTCACTGATTGCAGCAGAATTGTTCCCAGAATTTGTCTACCTTGGTCAAGTCACAAAACAAGCTAAGACATGTGGTATACATTATGGCTGTGAAATATTAATCCTAAACTATTGTCTTTACACGCATAGCCCGATATTGAAATTATAATTCTCACCGGGTAATGCATCATTTATAGAAGGGTTTGTTTTGACTATTGCCCTTGGCCTGTAATACTATGTGGTATATCGATGATATTAAGCGGTATAGTTGTAATATTCTTTTAGAAACAATCCAAGCTGATATTTCAATAGCCTAATGAGAGCTTTTTAATAAATACCCGGTCATCTTTGTGCTTCGTATTTCATGATCAGATATATCACGAAATCTAGCCAATCGATATAGCATGTAGTATCCCAATACAAAGTAATCTTTAAATCCGAATGAGGAATAATGGTTGAAGAAAGTTCTCAGGAGAAAAAAGCTTTACAGATCAATGCAAGTTGGATAGATATTCAATAAAAGGGAAAGAAATAGGTTAATGCTTTATTGATG
>BMAW01007071.1:101588-114233 GCA_019974015.1 Nephila pilipes | reverse complement strand
GAAAATAATTAAATAAATAACAAAAGTCTAAAACCCTAATTCCAAATATGTTGAATTTTTAATTTTTCTAATGATGATGCATCTATTTGTTGGTAAAAGATCTGATTTCAAGTTATTAAAAGTATTAATAGATATTATAATTGAAATGAGGGAACGAGAAAAGAACGAAAAATTCACCATTTATCTTTATAATCATGCATGCGTAAATTCATTCATTCTAAGCAATTTTAACAACAGAATAATTTTCTTTAAAAGTGTTTGCTAATTAAATTTAATGATCTTTGTAAAAAAAGAAACTTCTTTCTGTTATTGTTATGTTTCTAATTACTTTCGATATGCCAGCGTATATTCCGCCATAATGTGATTATAAAATACAAAGGAGAGAATGAGAAAAGAATTTGGCTTAAAAAAATATAACTAACAATTTCATTATTCTGTTTGTTTAATTTCCGCTAAAAATGTCATAAACATTTTAACAATAACTTTGTATAAAAATCTGACCATTTGGACGTTGCGATATGAAATAAAGAATAAATCTGCTTTGTTCTTTGAAGTCTTGCAGTAATAATTATAGAATAACAATCATATTGTTGTACGATATAATAATAAAACATGGTCATTATTATACTTAATGATGCAATGTTTTCTTTGTAAAAGAGGCTTTCTTATTTAGCAAAACTAAATTTGCATTTGTAAATCACATGTTTTAGCATAAAATTATCAATACACTATTATATAATTGCCTTATTAATGTAGATTCAGACTAAAATAATTGAGGATACTTCTCTTACTACAAGTGTGTGTGTGTACTAATGAAATGTTTATGTTTAGTTTCGATTTTGTTAAAATTAAATTTAAAATTGCACTATTTTCCTTTTCAGGTTAGAAATTTCAAATCAAAAACTTATGTAAGTAAAATTCATTTCACACTTTTACAAAATGTTTAGTAGAAACTATTAAATTTTTTCTTGCATGGGGAGTTAAGTATTAAAATTTTATGAGAGTCATTTAAATGAATGTGAACAATTTATTTTTTCTATAAAAAAAATTTATTCCTTGATGTGAATCATTTATTTTTTCCATAAAAACATTTATCCTTTGATGTAATTATTTATCTTTTCCATAATCAACAAAAAGTAGTATCAATGCAGAAAATAAAAGAATTAAAGTATATTTGAATTTTTAACACTATTATAAAGTATGTGTCTGTGTGCATGTGGAAGTTTATTTTTAAATGAAACGCACATTTCCCTGTGTACGTTTTTAATGAAAGTATTTTTAAATCTTTTCCTTCGTGAGCCATACTTTGAATGCTTAAAAAACGATTCTTTATCAAATATATGAATTCAATAATTCTTACCTCAAATTTACTCACATTCCTAAAATTAACACTTAACACACAGAAAAATCTGTAAGCGAAAATATATTATTGTACAAAGATAGACTACAGATATATTAATGCGATATGAATAACATATTCTTTGATTCCATATATTCGCGCAAGAATTTGTTCCTTCCCAAACTCCCTATTATAGTTCTTTTTTCGATAAATATTTTTCTTCTTATTAGCGTGATTGGGTATATGTTTCTGTAACAATAGTTTGTGCAGTACTTGCTTTGCAAGTTAATCTTTCCAATTAATCTAGAAATACGTAGAGCCTTCATTCGGAATACGAAAGTAATGCATGTTTATTCATAAATAACAGGCTACAGCTACATATAACCAATCTAAAGTAACTTCCGTAACTATTAATCAACTACATCAAACAATTTATCGATTTTTACTAGTTATATATTTAACAAATTGTCTCAAAAATGAATTCATTTTGAATTCCCACGCTTATTGAAAACTGAAATATATCAATGACACAAAATAAAATACCTCTTCTGACTAAAATATGTATATACATTCTTCTGGCATAAATATTTTTATTTTTAATCGACCTTTATTCGATCAGGGCCTTTTACATAATCGCGACTTCGCTGAGGAAATGATCTATTGGTCATATAAGCCTTACTTGTCTCTAGCATTATGTTTTTTTTAATAAACAGTCAATCAGGAAGCATTGTTTAAAGTCATTGTTATATTCTATTTGAACAGTGATGACTGAAATGTTTCTAATCTGCTACATTACTTTAATCATTTCAAACCTTTTCCATAGAAAAGTGTATGGAAACGAAAATTAAATGCGATAACATTATAGGGCAAGACAAGTATATAGAATAGAGACAAGTATATAGAATAGAGACAAGTATATAGAATAGAGATTCTCAGACATATAATACGTGTCCCTAAGATTACGCGAACGATTTCTAAGAAGTATGTGAACAACCTTGATAAATTAATTGATTTCTATGAATAGATTAGAACTGAGTTCTTCAAGACATAATTATTTACGAGAAACAATATTCAAATTGCTTTATTAACTTTCAAATTACAAAAAAGAGTTTTGTACTCAACCCTCCTTTATTAAATAACACCGGAAATATTTATAGCAGTTCATTTGCAACTGTATTTTTTATTAAGAAATAATACTTCTTTGTACTTATTTTTTCCGGAGTCTGCGATTTTTAACGAACAAAAGAAATTGCAATTATTAAATAACTTCCACTAATTAAATAACTTTTCAAATATATTCGCGTGCTTTGTCAATCCTACTCTAGAAATTAAATAAAATATCAAGAAAGCGCAGTTAAAGGGAATTATTCAGGGATTCAGTTTATGTACGTCCTAGATATTACTAATAAGTCATTCATAGCAAAATTCTTAACATAGACATCAGCTTTCATTGCAGAAAAGCAGGAAAAGATAGTATAAAATCATAATATCTTTATTTATTTTGGGAGTACATCATTAGGACACGAACACACACATATATACGTGTGAGCGTGTGTATGGTACATGAATGTCATACAGCCACTCCACTCTTTAAGTGTGAATATCAAATTTAATTAATAGATGACTCTAATTCTTTGTAAATAAAAGTAAAAAGAATTTTTATCAATGCAACAAGAGGATTTTGTAGAATGACCTTAACAGATGACGAGGCTATCATGGTTTAAATAGGTTGCCAGGACACCTGTTTTAAATTTCATTTGGTATGTTAATACATTGTTGTTTCTGCGATGGGTTCAATGCTTTTCAATAATAAGAAATAAAAATTTTCAAATCTCTTAGGGTTCATAACTGAATCGTACCGTTTTCGGAAATTTATAGCGCTACAGCTATATATATATATACATATAGCTGTAACTTTATATTAAGATTTTAAAATTTACTTAGCTTCAGTTATGCAACTTAATTATCAGTTTATATATTGTTTAGTATGTATATATATATATATATATATATATATATTTATACATATAGCTGTAACTTTACATTAAGATTTTAAAATTTTATTAGCTTCAGTTATGCAATTTAATTATCAGTTTATATATTGTTTATTTCGTATATATATATATATATATATATATATAGTGTATATGTTTAGAAATTGTAGATAATTTTTAACCTCTCTTTTAAAAACAATTATGATCATTAAAGTACTTTTATCATTCACAGATAGAATAGTTAGTTGAATTATTTGCGACATTATTTCCGTTTTCATTAAATTTTTCATCAATGAACAAAAAGGATTTTTATTTATAATTTTTATACCAAGTTTTAAAACACTTTTGTGGAAAGTAAAAGCACTAAAAGTCGTTTAAAACTAGATTAGAAATTTTGCAAATTATATCATAGTGAAGACTCACTATAATTTTTATTACAATATTTCAACAACCCTTTATCACTGGATTATTTGTAATACTATCCCGTATTCAACTAGTTACTTAAAATTCTTTCTATGTTCGAGTCATTTTCCACTGAGTAGGAGGTAAAACTAAATTCAAAAGGTGAAAGTTTAAATACAACGAGAATACATTTCCGAAATGTATTCTAATTTAAGATAACTCTACTGAATTACCTAATATTGAAATAACTTAAGCTATTATATCTTAAGATAAATTGTTATCATTGCGTAAAACAAATCCATTTATTTCCTCAGAAACTGGCAGAGAAATTTACAACTGAATAACGTGGCATCAGTTTCTTAATAAAATTGTATTAATCGAGATAGTACAAGTTTTTTCTTTCACAAACAAATTCATAAATCTTTTAAATTATTGTGAAATTTTTTAATTCTCACAGTCATGCCTATCTACAATAAATAGACCTAAGTTCTTATCTTAAGCAAACATGATAAACATTTTTGTCCCTTGATCTGGGTCATGCTACATTCTTTAGATGTAAGTATGACAATATTTTTTTTTAATGTTTATTTCTTAAAAAGTCTTATTTAAGAATACACTTCATTTCAGTTATAATGCATATATTATAAAAAATAAATTTCCAGAGAATTAATAATATAGTGTTCTAATTTTGGAACAATTTTTGATATAAATTCATTTAGTATATTCTAAAATTATTCTTGATAAAAATTCATTTAGTATATTTTAAAAAGCTTCTTCATAAAATTTCATTTTTAACTTGGAATATTGTGTAATTTTAATGTTCTTTCTACTTGTTTTTCTTTCTTAATTTAAGCATTTTAAATTTCTTAACTTGAATACATGAAAAAAGTTTTTTTTCCTCAAACAAAGGGCATTTAAAAAGTATTTAAATGATGAGTTTTATAAATCATTTTTAATAAAATAAAACAACTTCAATGCATCTTCAATTTCATTGTATGAGTAATTAACTGAAAAGTGATATAATGGACTTGTATATATATTCTTACGCAGTAGCAATGCTCAATTTGTGCAAATTTCGTCTGTTTAAGTGCTTCTCTAAACGAAGCAAATACATAAATTGCTATTTTAATATTTGTTTTCCAAAACTTTGACAGTTATTGCTTCATCTGTGAGCTTTTTAATTATTTAACCTTGTTTTTATATTTTTAGAAAATATTTTTGATTATCCTTATAGTTCCCGCATCTTTGTAATGCCTCAGTGGCATCAATTTTGAAACCAAACAGATTACTATTGGGTCTTTTGCTCTTTCACTTAGAGTTGAATTATCTCAAGCAATTGAATTTAATCAAATAACATCGTATAAGATACATTCAATATTCTGCTATAAAACCTCGTAGACTGACTTACGCAATGTGCTTAATATGTAAAACCAGACGGCGCCTGTAAAAGAGAGAAATGAATCAATTACAAAGGAATCAATTCAAGAGGGCCTGAAGAGACGCCTATATTCCTTTAAGGACAAAATTACATAAATTACACTGTCTGATCACCAAAAAAGCTCTACAATTTCCAAGTGGCCAATGCAAAGCTATTAACGATCAAATCTTTGAAGTAACGATCGATAGTTAATTTTCTAAATTTATTTTAGAATTTAGAGAATTTAAGAATGTCAGATCTCTTCGTTGGAGATAACGAACCGTTGCTCCTTGTCTGGTTGATAAATGAAGGGCTGAATGTTGATGACAAGCCCCCTTGCACCTGCTTAAGTTATTGAGAAACTATTGGATCACATAATTAAAATCGGTGAATATACTTTTCGTAAATTGGAAACTTAGTCAAGTAAATAGAATAAATCAATTTTATTTTCTTATTTAATATTGAAAATTTATCTTCACATTTTCGTTTGATAATATGTTCTTTGGAACATTTGGTAAATGTTTGACTTTAATCGATGCATTGCTCTTGTCAGGTAAATATGAGTATTTATAAATTGTATTAAAACAATCTTTGATGTCATGTTTCAAGGCCCTGTTTTGATTTTTTTTATTTTTAGAAGAAATACTTGAGTTTAGAGGAGTAGTAAAAGATTTTTAAGTCAATAATCAAATAATTAACTTTATTTTCTCCATTTCAAAAAATAAATAAATAACATTCTAATAACATAGCTTGAATGAAAAGTGATACTTTTAAAACCATGATATTTTTATTTCTTATCCAATTCTCAAAAAATTATCTGTGTACCTAAAAATACATATGTTTTCTATGTAATTCTTTCGATTTCGGACGTCACTGGTATGCTGAAAACTGGAGATGATGACCCACATGGAGATAAAGTTGAAACAGAGAGGTATCAATACATCCGACCTTGCACCTTACGATTTTTATATTTTTCCGAATATAAAAGAAACCCTTAAAAGACTCACTATCTTTCCGACGATGAGGTGAAAGTTGACATTTACGCCGCTTTCACCTTGTGATAGTGTTGACAACAATTACAGGCATTAATCTCCGATGAGTTTGCTCTAATATTCACACTTTGACTCAAGTACTTTAAAAGGGATGAAAACTATACCAAAAATGAATAGGTAATCATACAGAAGATTTATGTAACTTTCAAGTACAACAAGAATTGTAAAAAATTTGGATAATTGAATAAAGTGTTATGGTCATAGAAAATTATGTCATTCTTTTCAAAAACTCCTTGTAAAAACTTCATTACATACAAATAATTCTGTATTGATATAAATACGAATGATGAAACTAGTATCAATAGAATTACAAATACCAGATATTTATACAACAGTAAACAATATTAATAATAAAATAAGATAGATTAAATTATAAAAAACAACTAATCAATTAAACAGACCATAGTAATATGCTTTCATTTTCCTTCTTCAATAATATGATAATGCATTCGAATTCTGATTCCTGAGTTGTTTGATTGATTTTCTTTCTTTCTAGATCTGAACTGTTGGACATTATTTCAGATATTTATACTTCTGAATAAATATACATTTATTTGTTCTCTATACACATCACGATTTCAATGCCATAAAAATACAAAGCACAGTATAGTTACCACAAACCCAGATAACTTTGCCACAGGCGAAGTATTGTTGCTTTCATTTTAAATAGTTCAAGAAACGCATCGTACTGCTAAACGGAAAATTCTTTTCAGTGTCTATATTTAATTTATTTTATAAGCAAAGATAAACAGAAAAAATGTTCAGTTAAAACAACATTTCAAGATTAGTATGTAGTTAGCACTACAGCATTGTATTATGGGTATCTAACAATTTAAAGTATCTTTCAGTGAGTTTAAAGACACATACTGGAATAATTTTATTTTTTTGACCACTTTTTGATATTCTGTGTCTGTGCATTTACACTCTTCAGTTTATTTGTATTAAATATAAAATAAAGGTATCCATTATATAAAAGGATGACAAAAAATGCATAAACAAAAGTAGAGCACAAGAAAATAATAACCCCCATGTAATTTTCCAGAAATTAATTAATTATATCACGAAATGATTAATTTGATTAACAAATTTTAACTTAAAACTCACATTACACTTTAAAGACTTGAGACTTTAAAACGTCTTATTTAATAACTAATCATTTTTTTTTCTAATATTTTAATCAAATATTGACAAAATTGAGAGCATTTATGTGATTAATAAATTTTTTGTTTTTTAATTTTCAGCCACACAGCAAATAAGTTGTTTTTAAATATTCATAACCTAATATCATACACTGTGATTGGACATCATATTCGTTAAAAATGTCTTTATTACGATATTTTTATTAGCAAATACAAAATTTTAGTGTTTATTAAAATCAGTGTAACAACATTAAGAGATGAATATCTGATGTAATTATAAAGATATTGTTTTATTTTCTTAAAAATTTTAAGGTTAATTATAATTTTTTAATTTCTTGCATTTTACTAATTTATTTTGTATTTAGTTGAGTGTAAGAATATATTTTGTGATCTAAGAATTAATTAATTTTTATCAAAACCTTAATCTTTAAATAATGTGTCTAACATCATAAGAAATTAAGCATTTTTTTATTTTTAATAAAATATCCATTTCATTATCTGTATAGTTAAATATCATTTCACTGCATTTTCTTCACTCAGAATTATTCAATAGTTTTTCATTTTTACATTACTGATAACAAATATTTTCAATAAAAGCAAGTAGTATACCTTACGAAAATTAATAATTGATGTCTGAACGAAAATTATAAATGAATGCATTTTAATCTTATGGCTTTTATTTCATAGCGTTTTCACGATCTAAAAAATCATAATTTTTTTCAAATGGCAGCTTTTAAAAATTCCTTAATTTCATCTTAAACAATCCTCTGTGATCCATCATATCTATTTCTCTCTATCTTTTCTATCTCTCTGACGTAGTGTCTGTGTGTATATTTATACACTTGGATTAACTCCGAGTAAATATCAGAACAAAGTATCTGTCAGAAAAGTAGAGATAGAAACAAGACGAGGCAGATTGTATTACAACTCTCGTTTGGATTTCTAGAGATAAATCTATTGTATTAAACACGAAACTCTGAGCTTGGTATATGTCTGTGGAAACCAAGCACATTTGATCAGACACATTGAGGACTCGACTTCTTCGATTTTGTTAAGTTTATAGGTTCGTCTACATTTACCAGAAATCCGGAATAAGACTGTTCTTTTTATCCACTCCTTTTTTTGTCTTTTCGATATCCGACGACAAAGCAAAAAGTGGATTTCGGGCTTTTTTTGAATTGTAAAGATGACGAACGGTGAACACGGGGACATTTTGAAGAGGAATGTGAAAAGAAAAATAGATAAATTTTTTCTTTCGCTTCTGCAGAGGATTTTGCTGAGCATACTGACATATTGATAGAGGATCTGGAAATGGTTGAGGCCAGTTGAAAGAAAAAAGAAATATATTTTTAGACCTGAAAGAACTTCATTCGATTTGTCCCGCGCTCTTTTTTTTTTTAGATAGAAATTTTATTAAATTTGAATTTTCTCTTTGTTCCTCAGAATCGTTTCACACGTTTCTAGATATTGAAAAATGTCTTTGTAATATACTATAAAACAAGTATCCGCTTTTTATATTAATATTTAAAAAATTATTACAGATGTATGTGAAGACTTATTGTAAAAAGTTCTTTTGATATACTATAATAATAATAAAATTAATAATAAAAAAAATTGAAAAAAATATTACAGTAATGAAGAATAAACCTTTTTTTTTCTTCAAAACTGTTCATCCGGTTGAATATGGACTTTTCAAGTTGGAATATTGTTCTTTTATTTGTTGAGAAAACTGAATTCAAAATAAGTTAAAAGAAGTCTTAAGGAAGATAATATTAATAAATGAATTATTCTTACTTCACAGTTTTGTCATTAACATAATTGCTGTTAAATTTCAATACTTTATTTTGAAAGATATTACTTTAAAATACTTTTCAGTAATATGCAATTTTTTTGTACTTTAAATCCTGTTTCTTTCATTAAATTCTAGAGTTTTTTAATGTTTTTTTTTTTTATATTAAATGAAATTTATTGAATCTCAATATACTAAAATGTTTTGTTTTATAAAATTTCATGTTTATTAAAAATAGAGCTTTGGATGTATTTTTTTATTATTATTATTTTAGAGAGAAAAGGTCATTTTTCTCCCAAGTTAGAGCGATAATGTTTTAATTTCAATTCTACAGAAATTTTAAGAAAGGAAAGTAGTTAATATATTTTGTTTCCAGAATTTTAATTATTATATTGAGAGCAGATTGAGGAAAATTTTACATAAAAGAATTTGTTTTTATTTTAGACGTTTAATTTTTTTCAGTTTGCTTAGGTTTCTTTATGAGATAAATGAATCCATTTGTTGAAATATGTAAATGTAAGGTTATTTAATCAAAGAGAGTTAATAAGAACACAAAAATATCATTTACTGAAATATTGACAAATGTAATAAAATTGCTTATCCCCGAAAATGAGAAGTTACATCATTAAATGTTTCAAAAGTGCAAAATATTTCATCAAGAGGAAATGAAGCAAATAAAGTCAAAACATGAGATATAAGCGTACGCTTTATTCTTTTGTTCTGAGAATATAATTTTATTTTCTATAAAATCATATAGAAAATAAAATAAGATATGGAATAAGATATAACAGTGCATTTTTTTTTCATTTTAGAACATTTAGAATATTATATAGAATGAATTATTTGAAGTCTTTTATAAATCATGTGTCCTTTCTCTGCGGCAACGAACTGCTAAAACGTATTAATCACAACATTAACTTTATTTTCTCAGTGCAATAAAAATATAATCAAAACTCTAAATGAAGAAAAGCTTATAGGGTGCATTTTTGAATTAAAAAAGTGTATGTACGTTACTTCATCTCAATTCTATTTATTTTATAATAACTCAATTTTCTACATTTTCCTTTAACAAAATATTATGGCTTCTCTTAATAGGCTCTTAATAAGAAAAAAATGTGTATTATAACATAAAAATTTAATATATCTTAAAAAGAAGAACACAAAGTTTAAGGTATCCATAAAGTGATGGATTAAATTTATTCTAATGGGCACGCAAAACTGTAAGAAATTATTGGGACAAATATCTATTTTTTTAATCAACAAATATTTTGTAGTTTTATTTTAACAGTAGTTAGTTACAATTTACGAATTAATACAGTGAATATAATTAGGATATGAATATAAACTATATATGTTGATATCCGTATTCCTTGACTTTGTAGAAGGGGCCGGAAAAGGATCATTGTATAGCCCTGTCACCCTCCAAACGTTCCTTTACCAAACATTTTCGTACCTGGTTAGGTTTTAAATTATTCTTACAACATTATACTGAATATGCATGACTTTTAAGTGCATCACCATCTGAGATACCTTAAATGTTGGAATACGCTTGATTAATTCGAGTACTATTTGGTTGTCTAGCCATCTAAAAGGGAAAGCATCATAAAACTTTGTATCTCATAAATCCATCCTTGAAGTAATTAAATATGCTTTCTATATCTTTCAAATACTGACTGGTCCCTTAACATTAAAATGGGTGCTATAATCAAAAAAAATATTGTTTAATTATGTATCTGCAATGATATCCTATTGAAGATTCTCAGTTGGTTAAGATGAGGTAACTTAATAAATTAAGTATAAAAATATGTTTACTATAAAATTTCAAATATTTAATAATTATATATAACCTGAATTCAAGAAACATTCTGTAACAAAAAATTTATTAAATCAGTTTATGAACTCGTGTATCTATTTTGTTGACAATTCGTGTCTTTAAAATACATATTGGAAAATTCACACATAAGTGAAAGAGAGAAATTTAATGTGATTTAAGGCCTTCCATATATATACAAACCATAAGACTTCAAAGCAATTTGAATTGAACTATTGTTAAAATGAATTCTATTTTCCCTTAGTAATTAGAATTAAAAATTTAGATTTTAACAATGTGGAATAAATTCTTAAACCTGAAAATCTGTCCCACATATTCAAAGTATGTGGTTGAATTCGTATATATTGTTAGAAGATTAATTCATTGTTATTCAACGATTCAATTAAAAGATAATGACTGAATAAAATTTATTCTACCCTAAAGTTCATTAAAGTTAAAATGTATTCTAGGAGGTTGTTTCAGAATGCCCTTGAGGGGCTTAAAAATAAAACTGGAATATTTAATATCTGCATTTGATATATCTAGGGACAGAATTGGTTCAAAGAGTTACCTTGCCTAACAAATTAAAATGTTTGTAATCTTTTCTTAAACATATTCGTTGAGAAAAGTTATTAACGATTCGAAAAATTAATTAAAGATATTCGATACCAACGTTTCACAATTTATTGCTTAAAACATATATTTTCCCTTGCAATTTTAACTCTCCTTGTTAAAGTAAAATAATTATTTTAAAAAGGAATTAAATCATTCACTAGAAGGTACAGCTTAAATTCTCTCAAATTTACATATGTGTTTGCTGATTAATACAAGCCCCTCTTTTAAGTTGAACTGCATTTCTTAGTGAAAGACTTAACCACTTTGACTTACAGGATTTAGGTAATATACAAAATGTGTTTTTTCCTAATATTTAAGAATACATTGAAGTATTTTAATGAATTTAACTTTCATAAGGAGTGACAGAAATTCTATCTTCTATGTATTTACTATTTTATTACACTAACACAAACTTTTAAAATTAAGTTACTTTATTCTTTGTTCAGTCACCAAATTAAACAAAGTTTCACAACTTATTAAAAGAGGAGACAATTTTTAATGAATTTAAGTCATTTAATCAGATATTTCAAATACAACAACAGATCGAAGCAAATAAAATGTTGAAGAAGCCAAGTAATTAATGTTGAATAAAATTACATGACTATTTAAAAACACGTAAAATAATACAAAGAATGTAATTTCAACTTTAATTTGTAAAAGAACTTCGAATGCATATTTAATTAATGTTGTTAACGATCTTTGTAAAATAAACTTCAAATGACATCAATCATTAAATGACCCAGTATATTACAATTTCGTGATTCAAAAAATATTGAAATAAGATTATTTATACTGAATAATTTCATTTAACAAAAATTCTGTTTTCACAAAAAATTATTTTTAAAAAAAAATGTGAACGAATTTGTCTATAGGATTAAAGAGTAATAAAAATAAAATCTGAGATTGTATAAAACATTACACATTTCATCCTCTTTTAAGCAATTTAGAGAGTTTTCAAAAAAAAAATTCACATAAAAAGAATTAATATTATGAAATCCTATGAATTGAACTGATGATTTTCTATTTCTTTGTCCTTACTTCTAAGCTTGATTTCTCTTCTTTTTTTATGTTTTCATGCTTGAATGATA
>BMAW01007071.1:57644-96588 GCA_019974015.1 Nephila pilipes | reverse complement strand
GAATTTTAGTTTAAAATATGAAAAATTTAAATTAATTGTTGTTAAACATTAGTATCTCCTAGTAATTTATAATGGTGAGTAATTTTAGAAAAATATTTATATTCTTAAAAAGCTTTAATAAGAATTTTAAAAAAGAACACATTGTGTGTGTGTTTTTGTTATGAATAATTTCTATCTAAAAATTGTGATTACGTTTTGTTTTCTTTTCCTTGCCTTTAAAATGCAAAACTATTTATTTCACATAGGCATTTTATTTTTATGTAACGGGAAATATCTTTATTTTCTATGAGAAATTGCAGTTATTGTGATAGGAAATTCTCTCATAAAGAAATTCGATTCGATAGAATGCCGTAAAAACATATAACATTAGAAACAATTAGTTTTAAAATTATTTTTTGTGAGAAAATTGCTTAGAATATTGCATAACCTAATACTTTAAGTGAGGCAAAACAAAACCATTTTATTGTAGTTAGTGAAGTAAAGCACTTTGAAAGTTTTAGTTCATTTCCTTATTAAGAAGATATGTATTTGTTTATCGACAATTACTGTTGTGAAACGAGCTTTTTCTGAAAACCAATCGGTAAAAAGTTAAAAGTTTTTTAAATCGGTAAAAAGTTACATTTTTTAGCTTATAAACTTTAAAAATCAATTATGTGTTGTTAGACATAGAATTCTTTTCAAAATTGAATCTATGAACCGGGCATCTAATGCAAAATAACAACAGAAGACAAAATTCCCTACCTTATATGTTATTTAATTTAGTAATACAAAATAAATCATGGATTCCTTACATTTGTAGTTTTCGTAAAAAAGAAAATTAATCAGTGTTAATATAATTTGGGTGTTTAAAAATTCTAAAAGTGTTACTCTTAGAAGAGGTGTTTAAATTTTGGAAAACTGTTGTAATTTAACATTACTCATTTTTTTCTATTTTTAGTTTAATTACTCTCTTAATCAAAACTCATTTTATCGCTATTTAATTTATGTAGACTAAAATATATTTTGCATACAAAAGAACTCTTTTCTAGAAAATAAATTGAAGAATTTATTGTGAAAACACCGGCCTGAAGGAATGCGAGTCTATTATAAATGAATATCTATCCCACATATAAATAAAATGTTACAGTTCAAGTTAGCTGATTAATTCTGACATATTTTCAATAATAAAAGTATAGAATGGTATAAAAACACTCACCATTGTCGCACACGCATGGTGTAATTGCTTTCTTGTCTGCCACTTTCTTTCTTTTAAAAAGCCAAAACATGATTCCTGTAGATCTTTGACGATAATTATCTGATCAAGCAAAACTTGTCTTTTCTATTCACAATTGCTGGATTTTTTTCTTTGTATAAGGTATCCTTAGTTATAAATCAATAGCATTTGTTTGTACCTGTGGAGTTATTTGATTGAACTGTTTTATCAGTTCCATTCAGATGTTTTCAATAGCTTGGAAAAGGAACTAAATTTTCCTTTTAATATTCTAAGAATTTCTTCATAATTATAAAAGACATAAATTAATAAGTTTCTAACAACTGTCTTTAATACATTAAAATTTTTATTTTAAGAATATTTTCGAATTCGTCTTATCACTCTGGTGACCTCTATCTATTTACTGAGCTTAAATTTATGACTTAAAAGTGAATGCGAGTTAAATGTTCACAAAAGTTCACAAGATAACATTCACCATAATTTACAGCTTCTTTTTAAGCACGTTGCACCGTGCGTTTTGAATTACACAGAGTAGGAAAAAATTTTATTTCTAAAAGTGTTGTTTTTTGAATTTTGAAGACTCTGTATGATCTTTTTTCGCCTTTAAAAATGAAAAGGGCTTAGAAGTCACAAACCTGCTACGTTGATTGAATAAATAGTTTGAAATCTAATTTTGTATTAATTTGTATAATTAATAAATTTCAAACAATTTCAATAAAAAATTTTAATCTGCTTACTTTAGAAATAAAAAAAGTTTTTGTCTCAACTATCTCAAAATATATCTACTTAAAACAGAAGTTTTAAATGATTCGTTAGTAATAACGTCTAATATTTACTATTTTAAAAAATTATTTATAATTCACCCTTCTATGTGATTCTTTCAAACATAAACACTGTTTCTCTAAGACCATACACGTGTCAGTCCCATCGAACATTTCACTTTCCCACTGTAGACATTCGTGTTCACTGATTTGAATTTATCTCATACCTTGTAATTTTACTGGATTATTATCAGTAAGCTTATTTCAAATAAGCAGTTCATTTATCATTTCAAATGGGCATTAGATTTCCAACATTTCCAGTTTTTCGTCCTGGTAAAATTCAAAGAGCAGCGGAAGTATGGCATTTTATAACAAATGAAAATATCAGAGCAGATTCATAAAATTCTTTCACAACTAAAATCTTTTCCTATCAAAGAATAATAAACAGTCTAAAATTACCTTTCGTCTGATACGATTGACAGAGATGACGTAGCTCAGAGCATTTTGAGTCCAAATACACTAATTATCTCGATGATATTCCTTTACATAGCTGCTGTAAACACAAGATGTATAATTTTATGACATTTAAAGTCCGATACTAAAGAATCAAATACCGCTAATTTGAATAATAATTTCTTTCGAAAATATTAAGGATAATATCTGTCAAGTACTAGAATTCTCAATTAACACTTCAAATATACTTCAAAATTCTCGTTTTCTAGTACTAGAAAGGATCCACGTGTCGACAGCAGTTGCAAGCGGATTCAGTTGCACAGACGGCTGCATCCTGACTGTAGATCTCAAGGCTGCAGCAAGGAAGAAATCTACCTCCTCCGTCCTCTTCCGTTGCTTAGCAACGCGTCCATCACAAAATTTCAACCGTGTCGCCATCTCTTGGTGATAACGGACAGGTGAAAACAGATGATCCAAAGGGAAAGGAAGAAAAAGAAATATCTCAAAACGAATCATTCGTCTCTGTCTGAAAAATTTCACACATAAAAAATGTCCGTTTAAAAAATAAGAAACCCGATCATTTGAAATATATTTTTTACCCTTTAAAACTAGTTTCAGTTATACAATTTTTAATCTGTTTGGTTTTTGGGTTTTTGTTTGGAATACATTGGAAGAAATATATATATTTTTTAATCCTAAGTATTCTACAAGAAATTGTAATTGAGAAAACTAAGCGAAGTTTAACAGCATTATTTATTTTTTCGTAACATAACATAGTAAATGGGCTTAGCTTAAAATTTTAACCTAAATAAAACATTCCATGAGTAATATGCATTTAATTTTCAGCAAATTAAATATTTATCATCATTAAAGGTTATTTATCTTAAAATATAGCATCCAGTTAACTTTTTTAAAATTAATCAAAAAATATTTTAAGAAGGCACAAGAAAATCAAAATACTCACTTACATCTCTTTCATTTCTTTAATGAAACTCAGAAAAATTTGTTTTCACAAAACTAAATATTGTGAATATAGATTTATCATGAAACTGTACATTTCTATGTGAACTTCCTTATATTTAGAAGGAAAAAAATATAAGCTACATGTACCAGACAACTGTTGAATTAATTCTGTAGTAATGTCCTGTTATTAATTTTTTTCGTTTAAAAGTAATACATAAAAAATAACACTTTTTAATTTTCCTGATGATTTTGATTTTTTTAAAGTAAGTTTTTGTTGCATTAGGTACACTTAATTAAATTTGTATTTAACTACATGTCCGAGTCAGTTGATGTTTAGAATTGTAAACCTTATAATGTGTAATATTATGATTCAAAAAGCATTTCAACAATCATTTCTACTTTTAATATTAATTTTGAGTTTATAATCTTAGTTTTAATTCTTAAATTACTTTTAAGCATCATTATCATTTTCAGTCAAAGAATACTATATCGTTTGCAGATAATCTTGAAGCGAAATAAAAAAATCTGTTTCATTTGTTTATAGAAAAATATTGAAAAGAAAATTTAAAAATTAGATAGTGAGATAAAAATATTTCCTATTTAAATAAAAAATATATTATTTGTTTTTAGAACCCACTACTTAAAGAACAAATTGTAAATTGTATGAATCTATTTCATTTGTCATGCAGCATAATTATTTTAAAAACGAGATACAAGCAACAAATAATTTACTAACGAAAAAACGTTCAAGGTATTATTATAAAAATTTAAGCAATCATTCGGAATCTTCCTTGAATTTTTTATGAAAAGAGGATTTTAATTAATTTTTTTCTTCTTTTACGATTGAATAGAAATAGCATATAATTAATAAAAAATAAAAATATCGTATATTAAACAGGATATTTAACAAACTCTACTTATTCAATCAAAAGTACTTCTATTCATCTCTGTATATCGGTATTATTTTAATATATTAAAATAATTGGAATGCTAACTATCATATTATTATTCATAAACTCTGAAATAAAACTCTAAAAGTTAATCGCAATTAGTTTTAAAAAATTGTTCGTATAACAATAAGTAATAAGTAAGATGGACAAAATAACAATTTTGATGCAAATGTATCAATATTAAAAATATTATTTATTTCAGCATTAAGATTCAAACAATGGTTAGAGAGAAGACAAATACACAAAATTCTTTTTTCAAATAAGTAATAAAAGGAATGTGAAGAACAGAATTTGTAAATATAGTAAAGTATGTCTAAACTTTTAATTATAAAAAGCTTAACAATCTACAAATTAGTAGTACTTTATTGAAAATAACCTACCTTGGAGGAAAAGTTTCTTTTATTTTAAACTCTTACAAAAATCAGTAAGCAATTATTTTAAAATGAAGTTTGATATAAATTGTAAAAAAATCCTAATAACATTCCACTCTACAGTGACTTTTGGTATTGTCCTCATTTTTTAAATAAATTGTGCACATTTAGGATCGTAACTTCAAAAATGCATTTTTGTGCTGAAAAATATTATACTATGAGAAGAATAATTTCAATATCAATATCATTCTGAAGGAAATATTTGAATCATTTTTATTTCTTTCATTTCATTTCTTTCATTTCAAAAGTTGGAATTCTTTTTAATTATAATTACGCCACTAATCAATTTTTGAATGATTTTTATAAACAGAGCTAAATGTAATTTTTGCTGTTGTAGAAGTACTAAACTCTCTCTTAATTCAAAGGTATTCTCATGTCTCAAATTAATTTTAGTATATTCAAATTATTTAATTTTTTTAGTAAATATTTTTAAAAGTCATATATTTGCATTTATGCATAATTTCAAAGATCATTGTGCCATACTCTTCAAATGAGACATTCGTAAGTTTTTTTTTATACATTAACGAGTATCATGTCACAATTTAAAGCAACGTAATAGAAATAAACAATTGAAAAGATTAGTTATGGCTTGGTGAAGAACTAAAAGTAATGCTTAATGTTCCTTTTAATTTTTTAGTCATTTTATCTAAAGTTTTATTGTGATACATTCACATACTTTCCCTAAATATTTTACCTAAATATAATTTTCCTATTCCTCATACTCTTAGAAAGAATTTAAATCAAATGGGAAGGAAATACTAGCACACAAACATTTATTTCTAATAAATTATCTAAGCCATTAAAAGAATTTTTATTAAAACTGTTTTCTCTCTCTCTCAACCTAGTGTAAAAGAACTAAACTCTTACTCAGAACATTTTCACACACAGAAAATTACCCAAAACCAATATTAATTTGTACGGTTATAAAACATATATCAATTCGTTACACTATATCCTTAAGATTTAAAAATATAAACAAATATACAGCTTTTTTTATTTTAATATAAACAAGCTTTGATTTTTTAATGTAAAAAAACAGGATGCGAGATACGGAGCACATTGAATATGGCAGGAGAGAGATTTATTCAAAAAAAATTAAGTGTAGAGAGCATTTAAGTTGTTTCACTTTATACGACAATTAACTAAGTTTTATAATTATTATTGCATATTTTTGAAGCTGTAAAATGTACTGGTCTGAATACTGTTCTTTAAGAATAGAAATTCTAAAATTAAGTTATAACTAGCAGCTACAATCTTAAATTTGATTGTTGACTAGATTTCATACAGAAAAAAAAAGTATCTTTTAAACCTTCATAAAAATACAAGTTCAATTTTCAATTCAACTAAAATATTTATCTTTCCCCCCAAATTGTTATTCTAGCTTAATTTGGTGAAAACTCGTAATCTTTTTTCATATTAGTCGTTCTATTTGGCTTATATTTGTTATCAAACGTGCATATTCTTAAAGGAATTAATTTCATACTCCCTGGTTATCATGACTGATGTAGTATCTGAAACGATTCACATGGTAATGGCTAAGGCATTGATGATTGAAAAGACTTTTGAAGATTTATCTTCTCAAAGTGAGCCATTGATCATTTGAAATCATGCGAGAGGAATCATTTCCCAATGGTAGAGCAGTAATGAGGATTCGAGAAATTCTACCTTCAGCACCTGTACATATCACCACACACGCTCTGTTTAGGCTATGAAAGGTCAAACTAATCATCCATCCTCCTGGCTAATGAATTGTTTACAAATAGAATTCGAAGTTTGGGGTTTGTTTACAAACAATTAAGCATTTTACATGCCCCACGTGACTCCCTTGTACTTAGTTTCGTAAGTAGTAGTTATGATATTTATCCCAGTATTGTAATTAGTGATTAAAAACTTTTAAACCAAACACTTTTTTTTAAAATTACTGTACCGAATTAAATTCTTAAAGAAGGAAGTGAAAAGTATAAAACTTTGTAATTTTGATTTTAGCGAGAAAGGGCTATAGGGATGCCTTTGATTTAAAGTGTATGAATAATATTGCCTTTATTGGACCATCATATAAATAAAAATTAAAGCCTCGAAATATTTCATTTAATCAACCTGAAATAAAGGCATACTTCACAATTTAGATAAAAATTTACTATTCGTAAATTAACTAAAGCTTTTTTATAAAAAAAAAATATCTCTATTTCGCAAGATAATTTCTTAAAAAATACATTTATATTTAATTTTGAAATAATAGCATATACAAGCGTATATAGCTAAATCACAAATTGATGATTTTTGTATCTTATTGAGAAATTCATTGGACTGGAAGAGTGAAAAAAACTCTTAAAGAGAAATATTTTCTTTATTCGCTCCCAATTTTTCAGTAAAATTAAATATTTATAAGATATCAGTTTCTGACATTGACTCATTACATTGAAAATCAAAGAAAATATGTTCAAAATTCCTTTGGTTCTATATTGTTCTTCAATACAATAATCAGTAAAGATTCATTTTATTATTAATTGATAGGATATTCAGGCCTCAAAGAATTCGTTGTGTTATCATGAGCATTTGAATGTATAATTTGTCTTTTAAATCTGATGCTTGTTTTCCTATAAACATTCTACCATATAAGTTTTATTTTAAAAATTAAAATATGAACTTCGTTCACTTTTTATAAGCATTTTTGTGATACGTAAAAGCAACGCTTAAGAATAATTCTTGGTTGATCTAAAACCATATACTTCTATTCTTAAAAATTTTTAACGCTAAAAATATTCATATATCTTCCTATATCATGTTTGGAATGTTTAAGTAATGATGGAATGAATGTTTAAGAATTGGAATGTTTAAGTAATGATGTTTCATGTTAATAATGTTAGTAATAATGTTATATTTAAATGTCCCAAACACTACTTTGTAAGAAATTATCCCTGAGTGAAATTATTATTACAACTATAATTCTATTTTAAAAGAATTTTAAAGCCAAATGCCGATTAATTTTTTCTGGAGCTAATTATTTTTATTTCTTTTAATAAGTACTTTCATATACGAATTTATTTGTTTTGTACATATATGGGGGAATACAGGGTATCTTTACTTTGTAGAGTCTCAAATAAGCTATATATATTTTGATATGATCATTTCTAATGTTAAATGTTCTAGTTACTTAATTACTTAATCATTGCTTGGTTTTGATGTATAAGTCTTAGAAATTGATATTTTTGTAAAGTGTACAACATAAAACTTATAAACTGTTTATTCAACTATTGGATAAAATATTTATTAGACATAGATAGGTTATTTATATTACTGATGTGCTATGAATGCTGTCAGTCTTCTAAGTCATAAACAATGAATGATTTTATTAAGCCTTTTTTACTTATTTGCTACTCTTTAGAGAAAGTACATTGTAAATATCTCCTCTTTTGAGTAAAAATTCATTCTTCCTGATGTAAAATGTGATCTATATTTGTATTGTATTGTACTGTAATGCTAAATGATTTTAAATCTTAAGCTTAAGAAAATATTTACATATTTATTAAATAATTCTAAGTATCCAAGGTATTGAGTAAGTATAGTGTGTTTGACGCCACGAGTTTATATGAAACTTGAAACGTTTTTCTGTATGAAATTATGTTCAAAATTTGGTTCAGGCTGAATGACACTGGGCGAAGGCAATAATGATATTTATAACATCCATCAATATGATGTCAGTATTATGTAATTTGATATTTTAAACTTCAATTTATTAGCTAAAATTACTGATTCTCGAAGTATAAAAAAAACACATATGAAATCTTTTTACTTTGTTTTGGTTTAAATTAGATAAAACAACATCTGATAAAATTATTATTTGAGAGACAAAAATATCCATACAATGTATAGTATCAAATTCTTTCATTATTCTTTGTCCCCTTTTTACTCATATTACAAATTAATTAAATTCAATAGTAGTTATAGGTAATAGACCTTCAGTAGTATTATTGATATTGATGTCAATAGTTTAACTATCTAATTACTTTTTAATAGTATGTTATTAAAAGAAAAGCTATCAAAAGTATATATATCATCACATTATTCGATGCTATCTATGATATTGTTAACGAGAAGAACTAACAAAGAGCTTTTTATCATTTACTGTAGTAAGAAAACTATCAACTGTAAATCACATCTCTTATTAAATAGTTAGTTATATATTTGAAGTACAACAATTTATATGCTAGAGTTTTAAATAGTTCCAAAATCTTTTTAAGATAATAGTTTTAAAAGTTATTTAAATCTTCTCACTAAACTGTTATTAATATAAGCAACCTGTTAGATGTAAGGAATTTAATTTCGTCCTCCTCATTTGAACAAAACATAAATAATATAAATTTGTAAAACATGAAATTGTCTGGTAAATATGACTTTTGATTGAGTCATCATTTGATGTAAAATCATTTTATATATTTTTTAAATATAGTACTGTACGAGATCACAAAATTCGCAGTTTCATTTCAAATAAATATGTATATTAAATAAGATATATTGAAGAAGAAAATGTAATTTCTTTTGCTACATTTTTCTTTTATTTAGGACAAATTAACTTCCTTTAAAATTGTTCTGCATTTATTATATGCAAATTCTTACAAACTGATGGAAACTAGCTTTCCCAATTTTCAATTGTTAACACATTCATTAAAAATAACTGTTTTTTAATCTCTAACGAAGAAACTGGTTTTCATTTCATGATCAGAAGTGTTCTACAGTGACTAAAATTTAAGCTATTTATCATCATGTTGCATAACATTTGAGAGAATTTCTTGAACTATTAATTTATAGGAATGCATAATTAAGTACGCTAATAAAGACTATTAAATAGTTTCTTAAACAAAGTCCTTATTGCCTCAGCATTTTAAAATCCTGTTCCACTACAGAATCTACAAGGAGTATTCACTGTGAACCTGGTATTTTTGAGTCACGGTAAAGAATGTATGGGAATTGAATTCATATATTATTCTCCTAAATTCTTTCTCATGCTATGAGAAGATTTCGAAGCTATATTGAACTTCACAGCTCACTTTATTCTCGTTATTTCGAAAAACACTCTTTACCGAGGGCTATATGAGCAATTCAAATTCCGAGTTCTATTATATTATTTGACATATGTTCTCCGTGACGTATTTGGCAATTTCAGTCATATCCAAGAAGTTTATCAATGTGTATGAGTATCTAAATCCCACACATATAAAATATCTGGCTTTGAAGTAATGCTGAATTGGAGAGCAAACTCTGTTCTTAAACTTATATGTTCTTTTGGACAAATTCTGATTTTTTTTATTGCTTTATTTATTTAAGAGATTATTAGTTCTGTTGAGCAAATATTTCCTTTCTAAAATTGGATCTCTATTCTTCAGAAATTAATAAAACATTTTAAATCTTCGAAAACGTATTTAATAGTCCTTATGTGAACTATTAATTTTTATACACCCAAAAAGTGTATCCTAGAAATTAAAAATATATTACGTGGTAAAATAATAAATGGTACTTTTTTCCTCGAATATTAATTTTCTTCAATAATATCTACGCAGAATGTGCGAGTGGGAAAATAGAAAATCATTAAGAAAAAAAGGAAAAGTATGAGTCAACAGAACAAATTAGTAAAAGAACAATACTGCGAATAGTTTAAATGGTCTAATTGGTACGAATATAATATTCTCTAAGAATTAATTGATCTTGCAAATAAGCCAAAATAGTTCGATAAAGAACAAGTTCTTTGCAAAGCACACAGCAAAATAACATGGCTCATTTAAAATAGACACAATCCAAATAACAGATTACTTTTTCATACCTTAATCAAATGGTAAAGAATTCTTACATATTTTTCATTGTATGAAAACAATTTGTAATAAACTGAGAAGTTATTAATAAACATCCTTAACCCTGCTGTGTGTGTGTGTGTTATCGAAACAGTTCATGACTCCTTGTTTCATTCCTCGATTTAATAATTTTCTTTATACATAAGTAAGCACATAGATTCTTTATCATATTAAAACTACAAAAGAGACTAAGAGGAGCAGAAATTTATCCATAAAGTACTGAATTTAATAGATATACTTCGTTGCGCTGATAAATTTCTATAATCAGTCGGATTTGTGGAAGTTAGTTAATTCAGTTGAATGCAAAACTTAATTCTCAGTGTACCTACAAATACATTTTCAACAAGCCTTTGATTTTACAACGCAATTAATGTTGCATCTTTTTAAATATCCTATTTTATATATTAACAGTGATAGTTACTGAATACTGAATGCAAATGTTTGTGTTATTCCTTTATTTATATGAAAAAATAGAAAGAAGATAATGAGGTGTATCTCGATATATTTAACAGTTCTTATATGAAATCATAATATTCTATTTAAAAAAGATTTCTTGTTTAGTTATTAAACATTTATCTTCTGCATTTTAAATAAATTTTATGTATTTTAGTTACGAAACTTATTTCAGTTACGAAACTTAATTCATTTAAAAACTTATTTCATTTTTCGAAACTTATTTCATTAAACTTTTAGTATTTCAGTTTAAAATTTTAACACATATTTTAAATCAATATTATCCTTTAAATGCTTACATAATGTTGGAAAAATACTTTAGGAAACATTTTACATAATTTTCTTTTAAATCTAAATTAAACTCTTGAAGTTTTAGTAATAATATTTATTATTTTTTTTTAAAAAAAAAGTGTGTGTGTTTATGTAAAGGCGATTCAATAAAAAATAAAGCCCTAAATCTATCATTTGAGATCGTCTTATTTTAAACTCGCTTTTAATCAAGAATATTGGTAATATTTTTAGTACAGTTCATATGAATGTTGTGTATGTATGTATCTATCTAAAAATGTATTTATCATCAAGAAGTTTAATTTATCCTAGTGATATACGAAATTAATGGTATGAAGACAATGAAATCTGAAAATAAAAAGAAATACGAAGGTATTGTTCAGAAATATCAAATACAAGTATTTTCAAATTTGTTACGATTGAACTTAGGACAATATACATCTAGAAAAGGGCATATATACTTTTATGCCCATTTAACATTAAGAAAGATTAAGAAAATTTGAAATTTTAAGACAAATTACTTCTATTTTGCTAACATTTTGGAAGTAGTTATATTTAGGTATTTTTAACAGGTCAATTGAAAAGTTCCCGGCCGGACACATAGATGGCGCTACTAGAATTAAATCCATATGTTTTTCAGTTTGCCCTAACCCTCAAAGGATGCGTGTATAAATTTGACAGCTGTCGGATCATTAGTTTGTGAATTATAGCATTTTGAGTGAAGCAACTTTTGCTATTGTGAAAAAAATGGATAAAAACGAATTTCGCGTGATGATAAAATATTGCTTTTTGAAGGGAAAAAATACAGTTGAAGCAAAAACTTGGCTTGATGCCGAGTTTCCGGACACTGCCTCAGTAAAATCAACCATCAAGGATTGGTATGCTAAGTTTAGACGTGGTGAAATGAGCACCGAAGACGGTGAACGCAGTGGACACCCCAAAGAGGTTGTTACCGACGAAAACATTAAAAAAATCCACAAAATGATTTTGAATGACCGTAAATTGAAATTGAATGAAATAGCAGACACTCTAAAAATATCAACTGAACGTGTACATCGTATCATTCACAAATATTTGGGTATGAGAAAGCTCTGTGCAAAGTGGGTGCCTCCCGAGTTCACTTTTGACCAAAAACAACGACGAGTTGATGATTTGTAGCAGTGTTTGAAAATGATCAAGCGTAATAAACCCGAGTTTTTGCGTCGATATGTGACAATGGATGAAACATGGCTCCATCATTTCACTCCGAAGTCCAATCGACAGTTATCCGAGTGGACTGCACACGATGAACCCGCTCCAAAGCGTGGGAAAACGCAACAGTCGGTTGACAAGGTTATGGCGTCTGTATTTTGGGATGCGCATGGAATAATTTTCATTGAATACCTTGAAAAGGGAAGGACCATCAACAGCGACTATTACATAGCGTTATTGGACCGTTGGAAGGACGAAATCGCCGAAAAACGGCGGCATTTGAAGAAAAAGAAAATTCTGCTTCACCAAGACAATGCACCATGTCACAAGCCAGTGAAAACGATGGCAAAAATCCATAAATTGGGCTTCGAATTGCTTCCTCATCCACCGTATTCTCCAGATCTGGCCCCCAGCGACTATTTCCTGTTCTCAGATCTGAAAAGAATGCTCACTGGGAAGAAATTTTCGTCGAATGAAGAGGTGATCGCCGAAACTGAGGCCTATTTTGAAGCAAAGGACAAATCATACTATAAAAATGGTATCGAAAAGTTGGAGGGTCGCTATAATCAGTGTATCACCCTTGAAGGGAATTATGTTGATTAAAAAAAAACTAATTTTGCCAAAAAAATGCGTTTTACTATGGTAGGACGGGGACTTTTCAATTGACCTGTTAATCTTTGTAAATACTAAAAACAATTTTCAGTAAAAGTTATGTTAAATAAAATATAGAGTTGCGCAGTGAAATTTTTAATCAACGGATTGCTTACTTTTCTTAACGTACCTATATCAAAAAATTCCATATGAGTAAATATTTTTTATCACAAAAAGACTGTTTTTTACAAAAATAAAATAATAATGAAGGGTCAGTTAACCACTGTAACAAATATGTTTTCTTTGTATCAACAGAAAAATAGCTAGTAATACTGGTAGCTTTGAAAATTTTTATCCTTATTTTAAAATACTGAATTTTTTGTTACACAGAAATTATTATTGTTTACATTTTTACATTCATATAATCATATGTGATTACTTTTCCTAAAATTTATTACATGTATATTAAGTGGCTGGTATATAAATTTTATCTTTTCAGTGATTCAAGTTCAATTCATTTATATATTCTTCTTCGTGTTTGCTTAAAAACTTTTTAAAATATTACACTAAAAAAATTTTTGAGCATTTTATATGATGCAGCAAAAAGTAACTGTTGGCTTATATAGTATCTTATGGTTAAACTGGCATGAGATAAAAGGCATCTCTAGCTCTAAAGTATAAAATCGGAAACCAAGAAAAAACATAAGCGTTAAATGTATCTTCAAAACAAATATTGAATTTTATAGATTTACTAGGAAGTATTTGTTTTAACTTTCAAGAAGAAAAAGCGATGTAATATTGAAATGAAGCTCCAAATGTATTCACGTCTTTTCTAGAATTCATATAGACTTAACAACTTAGCAACAGACTTCTTCTGATTTCCATTGGTTACATTCTGAATCAGTGAAATTATCTAAAAACTTATATCACATAGACAACAAATTTTATCATGAATCGCGTTATGAAATTTAAAAAAAAATAGTTTGAAAGCTACTTGTAAAAGAATTTAGTTATATCGTTAAAAAGAGAGGTGTAAAATAAGACTAATAACTTTTATGTCATGGAATGTAAGTTCATCATTACCCAGCCTATTCGGAAAAAAGTTAATTTTAATATTTTTGTTATATGATTATTCCTTTTTTTTTCTTTAAAATAATGGAAAGAGAATTTTACGAATTACTGAAACAAATGATTTTCGAAGACTTTTAATTCATAGCATAGTTATTAAAGGACAGAAAAAAGTGATTTATTCAATAAAGGAAAAAAACGAAAGAACATGCGGAAGAAATGCTAGTTGACAATGATATATTATGAAAGGATTACATTCGGTTAATTGTTCTTACGTTTAAAAAATGTTCAACCTTACTTTCTCAAATTCGAAATCTAATTTTTTTCTTTGATTTAATTTAAGCCATTAAATTAGTTTAATGTATTAAATCTATTCTTATGTTATGAAGGATTTACTAAAATTTTGATAAATATTAAAAAAAGATTCATAGTTAAACTAATTTTTTTTTTATCATTAAGATTTATAAAGATATTTTCCGAAGTAAAATTACTGCTCAATTTCTTTAGAAGCTTACTGTTAAAGTAATCACAGATCGAAAAACATAGTATATAAATGAGAGAATTTTTTAAAAAAAAGGGCCTTTCTACTGTTTTTTAAACATGCGAAAAATAGATGTTTATATTTGAAAAAGTGAGAATTTTGTTAGCAACTATTACTTACACTGTTATGAATACCAAAATTTATTTCAAAACAATGTTAGATATGGCCAGAAAAGTAAAACCAATATGTTTCTTTAATTTTAAAAAGGCTGAAAGTAACATATTGTTATACTTAGAAAATTAACTTCAGTTGCATGTTCGGTTCTAGTATATATATATATATCGATTTATACCACATATGTTGCTCATTGCAAACAGAAGTCACGAGTTTGAAACCGATTGCACCATCGGATATAAAATGTTGTATAGGCAAATTGATGAGTGGCTCACATTTTGATAGAAGAGGTGCGGCGATTAGACGATGCTGTCAAGAATGGGCGATTAAAGGTATATTTCAGCGTCAGAATGGTAGCAATCGACCATTGACAACAGAACGCGAAAATTGAGTAATAGTCAGATCGGCTGTCACAACACGTGATTCATTGCTGTCAACCATCCGACGTGTGACGCGCACACGTTACCAACAGGACCTCTGACCGACATCTGACAGAGCAAGATCTAATCACATGAAATAATTATGTTTGTTTTAAATAATTATACAAAACTGGAATGTCATTCAACAGTGATGTATATACAGTGAATTCACTGTTAAGATCTAATATATTTGAAAATGTCTAATGCATTTGCAAATGACTGATTCTTTTTAATAATAATTACACACGAGCATTTTTGGTATATAAGCCAGGAAACAGATCTATCATTTCGTATAAATTTAAGGGGACGTTTTGGTTTAAATGACAATTACCTGTATTTTAAAATGCCCGTTTTGTAAAAATAAAATATTATATTTCATTAATATATATAATAATATATATCATTAATATACTTAATAATAATAATATATACATCATTGTCTAAATATTTAGCTTTTTTCTGGTTATTTATTTGTCTTAACAACAATTTTTAAGTTATTTATAAGGATATTAAATATATATTTTACATAATTTAACGCAAAATTATTGGTGGAATAGATATCAAAAGGCATCATAAGTATAAAATCTACAAATACGCAAAATATTAAATTGCTGTTTGCGATTAAATGCCGAGATTTGACAAGTTTTCCTACATTCAATTATCTTTTAACTTTGAGTACAATAGCAGATAAAATCAACTGAGTTTTCATTTTCTAAAGCGTATGTAACTTTTCAATAATGGAAATTCACACTGCTCTCGCCCCCCCCCCCATTTACACTCCAACTCTCTTAACAACAAATTACGGCTGACTTCTTTCAGTGATAAGTAATGTCTGAAATGAAATACAGGATCGAAGGTAGAGGCTTGCTTAAATATCTGCGTTTGAAGAAAAACTTGAATTTTTAAAAATAGTTGAGTAAAGTTATATAAAATGATTAATGATTTGAGTAGTTTTTAAAAGGATTATACGATGCGCAATCATATACCTCACTTCAAATGACTCAGATCAGTAGTTGCAAATAGTCTAGGTCGATTTAATATTTAAACAATTATTTATCATATTGATATAATATTATGTATAAGTAGAAAATCAATATTCATCCATATATTTGTAACAAAATCAATTAGAAATAGACTAAATTATTTATGTGAAATTTGGAGAATCCGGTTCAAGGAAAAAATGTTTAGTTGTACTGAGGACGAGATCAAAATTGGATTCGAGCGTCCAGCCTAAGGTTACGAAAGGGTCTGGTTAGGTGCGCTGATAATGAAGAATATGGGGTTCGAGAGTCCAGTACAAAACTCCAGGGAAATCTAGTTAGCTGTACTGAGGACGAAGAATTCATAGGTTTAAGATGTCAACATACGATCCAGAATGAATCAAATGAGTACAGTCGTCGGGGGAAAGAATATAATTTCGGACAATTCTGAGAGGAGATTCAGGATCGGAAAGATAGTAATTGCCGGCGATTGATAATGCAAAAGAAAAACTATCTTCGTTCTCTTCAGTTTCTTCTGTTTTGCTCTCTACTTCTGTTCTGATTTCCGGTTAAACTCATGAAATCATTAGTATAAATAGTAACCTTACAAAGGTGAACATGCAACACTCGCAATGTTCATATTTGCAAATAACAAAATACGTGTTTTAAACCTACCATTCCAAGGCAAAGTGAAAAGATTGCAAGAGGTTCAAGGACACCACAATTTAAAATTACATTGCTGTGGAACGGTATGAAGACTATTGCTGACGCTATAGAGATTAAATAAATAATCAGTCAAGAAATGGCCAGTCAATAAATTTTAACTGGAATTTATTTAATCTTTAGAATTATCCAAAAATCAAACATTACTATGAATTTGAATGGTTAATTAAAGCACATCCTAAGTCAAATAATTATAATTGAAATACTACTTACCTTACACAAACATCAAACTGGATCTGAGTCAGGAAGAAATCTTTATAAATTGTATCCGAGTTAAATATCAGCTCTCCGATGCTCACTTAACCTTTTCTAGCACCAATATCGTGAGCACATCAATAACTGATCCCGCTAACCTCCTATTACTTTTATCACTAACATACATCTAATCTCTCTATCCGAAACTTTCCTATTCACTACACTTCCCATATAGAAATGCTTTATATAAGTGCCCTAAGGCGAGGTTTTCAAATCAAATAACGCAATAAAATAGCCCAAAAGGTTAGTTGAAAGAGGAAACGTGTGACAACCAATTACAAATTGAACTAATGATCGTAAATCGTTGTCTGGAGAACAGAAGATTCTCTATTCTCAACATATGACATTGTGATTTTGAGACTGATCTGAAGTATGATGTCATTATTTCAAACAATATTCGTTTATAGGTGAAATTCTTAGGAATAAAATTATTCTTTGGGATGTTATTCTAAGGAATAAATTGTTAGGAAATAAATGTTATTCTTAGGAATAAAATTTTGATTCCTCTATTAAACCTTTTTAATATTATTAAATTATTTAATAGGACTTTCATTCTTTTTAAAAAACTATTTCACACATTTTGAATTGTTTTTATCCATTGAGTTTTAATTCATTAAGTTTTAATTAAATTTTTTCGATATTGATTGAATTCTAATTTTTAACCGCAATAAAATGCTCACTGAAAGCTTAATTCACAAATATATTGTAACACTAAGAAATATTGTGATTCAATAGATAATAATAAAATTACTTTCTCTATAATTATCAGCTTCTAAGAAAGTGGGTAAAATATCTTTGAATTACATATCCATTTACAACTGCAGCATAACAACAGGTTTTGCATGAAAAATAATGAGACCTTTTTTTTTTTCTGTTGCGATTGTATATCACGGCTGCCCAATTTCAGGTGGATTCAACGGTGGGTTGAAGTCTGCTTAATACGCACATTGCACATAAGAGCTTCCTAGCACTTCGTACCATTGTTTTAATACACATCTGTTCATAGACTCGATAGAAACTTAACCCATTTTTATCCATTCTACGGACACAGTTAACACAGTTAAATTCTGTGTGAGTAACCGGCTATGATCCAGCAAGTATTCGGGAGTGAAATACTATCAAAAGCTGCTCTTTTGAGATGACACAAATTCTTCAAGGACAGTCGATAGAGTGTTGAAGATGAATCTAATGCAGAGCGCCCACTCCGAGAAGAAACGAGTAGAATGTGCATCGTGTATGTGTGGTGATGAACTCAGACCTACAATTAAGCGTTCGATGGATCGCAGACCAAGTAGGAATCGATAAAATGACTGTGTATACTATCATGATCAATGATTTGCAGAAGAGAAAAATCTCTGCCATGCTCGTTCCGAAAGTATTAATGGTGATCAAAGGTAACACCATTTACTTCTTTGTGATGATCTTTTGCAGTGCGTTCAAACACACCCTCAGTTTTTGGACAAAGGGATAGCCGGCGATAAGACATAGGTTTCATAATAAAACCTCAAGACAAAAAGACAGAATTCCGAATAGCCCATGCCTTCCAGCTTCCCTTGGTCAAAAAAAGACTCGAATGAGCAGGTTGTGGGTCATACCTATTGCCTTGTTTGACACCAGGTTGTGGTTTAACACAAATTTGTACGTCAGGGACATACGGTAAGGGATGCTTTCTAGATGGAAAAGCAGCCAAAATTGAAAGGAAGGCTCAATATTGAATAAGCGAATCCAGACTTTGCTGCCGATAGGAAATTACATCATGACAACTTGCTTGACTCAAACCCTTCGTGGTCAATAGCTACCTAGCTCTAACGGCCTCACAATGCTTTCCTTGTCTCCTACAATCTCGGTGGACCTTTTCCTTTCTTTAATCCCCAAGATACAACAGCCTTCTCTCAAATGACATCGCCATAGGACCGTAGCAAAAGTTTAAATAACTTCGATGATCTAGCTGCTTGAAGGACATTTAGGAAAAGGACTTCCAGGGTGCCTTTCAAGCGTGAGACACTAGTCGGCATAAGAGTGTCGATGCCCAAGGGTCCTCTTTTGAAGAATCTTAATCGTCTGTATCGTTATCTTTAATGAATCCTCTGAATCTACCATTAAAATAACTATAATTTTGTCTCTACAGATTCATAACAGTGCTCAATAAGGTCGAAGATTAGGTACTTGGAGCGCAATTCAATTAAACTCTCACTAGGTTATACTCATTCAGTTGACATATTTTTTCTGTATCCCAATTTTAAAATATATCTTTAGTTACTAATTGCAGCAATGTTATAGTATCTTGATCTGGTCAATTTCAGATGTACTAATTTAGGATTATTGCAGTTCTATGAAGTGTACCTATAATTCTTATAGCATAAGTATTATATAAAAAATTTGATTTTGATTTTTGGAGTTAATATGTAACGACTGTCTTCATTACTCTGCCCTTGCGCCATATTTTACTAAAATATATTAAGCAATAATGACGGAATTCCAATTGAAGACTCGTAAGAGCAAACCCCAAAGCAATTTATTAATATTCACTGATGTCGATTTCTCTCGAATTCCAAATTAACTTATCATTTCTAACTTAAGATCAACTAATAATTTCTTAGCTTACCAATTCCCTTGCATGATTCAATCACTTCACACAAACAGCTGATTCTTATTTAATACATCTAATGTCAAATCCATTTCAATCCACAAAACTAATAGAAGAGTTTCAATCCGAATTGCAATTCTCTGTCAGCAAATCGTTATCTACTATCTCTCTTTTCTTACCTTTCAATATATTTCATTTAAAAATACCGTTATCTATAAATCACTTCACCACACTTCTACCTTCATCTTATTTACCTAATCTTGTTTCATTTTGGTTGGGAAGAAATTATAATTTTATGCAATTCAAAATACTATAAGATCCCCGAAGTTAGTGAACAAGAAAGTCGCGAATATCCCAATCTCCCAAATACATTAAAATTGTGTTTGTATTATCTATAGAATTACTATACGTTATTCCAATTTAAAAAAAAATGTATTTTTCATCCAATAATTTATTCATTTCTAAGAAGAATTGCTATTAAATCAATCGAAAATTATTTTTAAATACTTGATATTTTTAATAGAACTTTTGTATACATATATTTTAATGAAAGGCTATATGTTATATATAGAGAGAGAAAATCAAAATGTAAAATACATGTAAAAAGGAAAAAAAGAGAAATTTATTTATTTATTTATTATTGAAAATGTATATATGCCTATTGCACGATAAGTCATTCAAAAAAAATTTAAAGTTATCCCTTCCAACTTTCATACCGATTTATATTAAAATTCGAAAATTAAATTAGTAATATGTTTCTATCTTCAAACATCTAATGTTGCATTCTTGAAGCATTTAAAAATTTATTGTTCCCTTGGTAACAAAAAATATTTCATACACCTGGTTTAAAGTTAATTACTGAAATCCTAATTTTTTTAAGCAAGTAAATTAAAACATATGTTAATGAAATAAATATAAAAATCAAAATCATACTGAATGATTTTGAGTTCTTATTAGCATAAAATATAAACATGTTATTCACTATTTTTGTGTGTGTGCCCTTGTAAATAAATTCTAAAAAAGTATTACTTTCTTAGGATTTCTCATTTTTGTGAAAAATAACTACGTAAAAATAAGAAATAGAAATAAGTAATAAATTTTTTCGAGAGAAGTAGCGGAGAAAAACGGTTAAAAAATGAATTACGTGCATTGCGCATTCCCCCCCCCCCCCCATTTTCGGAGAGCAGTTTTTAATCCTTGTAAGAAAAATGTTCTTTAGTCTTAACAGTTTCGCTTCAAAATGAAGTTAAGTTGTGCATTGCTCTAAAAAATTAAATTTTTTTTTTTGTAATTGCTTTTTATGTAACTTTTTTTTTTTTTAATATTTATTCACATGCAAATTATTTTTTCATGAGAAAGATTAACGTCAATCGCAAGATAATTTTAAAATTCCTATATAAAAGATGTAAGACATACTTAAGACTTCCATCGATAGTTAATGTTAATTTTATAGATGAAAAACAAAACATTTTTTTCAAATTCAGGCTGCTTTTTTTTTCTGCGAAAATTTAATCTGTGTTGAAAATATGAAAAGGTTCTATCACTTCACTTTATTAGTCACAATGTTTTAATATTGTTTTTAATTAATTATTAATTAAGTATTAATTGCTTCTCAAATTATTTACAAAAACATTTACTCTATATATGTAAAATGAGTTTTAAATTATTGGTTGTCAGATTTTGCTAATAACATTTATGTATTACGTTGGGTTTTTTTCCGATATATTTCATTATTTTGTGTACAGAATGCTCATAATAAATTTAATAATATCAATTTTTGAATATTTTGTTAAATCACGTAAATATGAAGCACACACTGTTGAGCTAAAGTTTGATTTATTTATGAGATATTGGATCAGAAAATAATCTATACACATACACACTGAATGAGTAATAAATGCTTGTGCATTCAACATGAACTTTATATAATATGATATTGAAACATTATTTGCTTAACTTTGAAAGTTTTCCAATTTATTTCTGAAAATACTCCTTTTTCTCGTGTAAAGTCGATTGTTATCATACACTAGTATGCCAAACTTAAATAAAAATATAAATTTTAAGCAGATAGCCATGAAATTGCAGAAAAGGGGTTATTGCGATAAGTACAATGAACACGTAATTCAGTAGAAAGGTGATGCGAATGCAAATATGCAAATGTCAAGAACAAAACGTCATAGGTGACGTGAGTGTACGCAAAAAGCGAACAGTAGGTGTGCGCAGCTCAAGATTACAAAAAAAGGAAGAACGGAGGAGCAATTAAAAACATTCGCTGCAAGTGCAAGTTTGACCAATGTAGCTGAAGAGTTCAGAATCAATTAAAGTGTTCTTTCGCGTGTTTGGGAAGCCTTCCAAACTATACGTACAGCTGTTAGAAAGGATGATGTTGGCCACCCTAGGAAAACAACTGCAGTGGATGACCGATATATCGTCCTGCAGCCGAAAGAATTTTGATATCTGTCAGCAAACGGCATTGCTCAGCAACTGTGTACATTAACATAGCGACAAGTGTCGCGGTTTACTGTGACCAGACACCTTCACAAAGGTGGCATAGTTTCCCGCCGTCCTGATCGGTACATCCCTTTGAAAATTGGTCATCGGCGGAACCGTTTAGAGTGGTGTAAGGAGGAGCACAAAAACTGGACATCTCATCAATAGAGTCGTGTCTTCTTTACGGATGAGAGTCGTTTCAGTGACACAAGCTATTCTCAACGCCAGTTGATTTGGAGAGAGGTTTCACTCCAGTAAAATCACGGAAAAAGATCATTACGGTGGTCCTGAAGTTGTCGTCTGGGGAGGCGTTATACTTAACGAGCTGACTGAGTTCCCCGCTTTCAACAGAGGTTCTGTTGCTATTGTAAGATCGCTATTGTAAGGAGGTGATTTTTCTCTACGTGTATCTGTTCCGAGGTGCTATTGGACGAGGCTTCGTTTTTATGGATGACAATGCACGACCACACCAAACTGTTGATGTTCAGCAGAAAGTGAAGGATCACTCGAATCGATTGTCCAAAGTTCTCCTCTGATTTAAATCCCATATAACATGTGTTGGATGATTTGAGGAGACTCTTTGCGGCATGATTACATCCTCCGGGAAACTCCCAACAACTGAAAGAGATGCTGATTGAGGAATGAGCTCTCTTACCTCAAGAACTGTTGGACAATCTGGTGCTGAACATGGAGAGACGGTGCAAAGCAACCATTCAAGTAAGGGAAGGGCATATCCCATACTAATAAACATCTGCTCGTTGTATTTCCTCTTGGACAGACAATATGCGTAACAATACTACGAGTTCAATAAAACCTTTTTTTGATTGATTCCATACTATATGCATTGTATTCATCTTTGCGCAACTATGCTTTCGTCATCCTTGAAGTACAAAATGCAGTCTTATATTTCTGAATTTCATATTTCTCAAATGATTTCACGTGGAGAGTTATTGTGGGAAAAAAAACATCTGTTGCTTAAGTTTTGCACACCAGTGTAAGTTACATTAACTGTTTTACGGAGTTTATGTAGTCACGTCAGTTTCGACTAACGACTAAAAAGAATGTTAGTATAATCAAATTTTAACAATGCATAATTTTTTCTCTTGAAACCATTGGCAATGAATTTCCTCTTCGTAAATATCCAAAAATTCTGAAGGTTTTTTTAAGTTTAACATCGGACGAGCAGCTGTTTTCAACAAAATTGATTCTAACAATACATGCTGAATTAGTCTGATTAATTGGAAATCAAATTCTCAGTTGATAAAAGTGTAAAGGAACAGATTAAATTAATCGTTTGTTAATATTAATTGCTTAATATGTTCTCCTCAAACTTTTTCAAACTTTTATGGACTATAAAGTAGTATACCAACAGATACTTTTTTCACAAGCACATCCTTATTCGATTTAAAACTACATAATTTACTTTAAAATTTATCCATTGATCAATCCCTTTAAAGTACAAGCATGTATATATTAAATATCAGTATATTTAATATTAAATGATCATGAAAATATTTTTTTCAAAACCTAGAGTGAAGAAATAGGTCATGAATATACCTTTTTTTTATATAATAAGATAGTTCTATCTAATCTATAGACTATATATGCAACTGACTTTTTAAACCAAGAATAATAAATTAATATCAAGAATTCTATATGACTTAAGAATATGCAGCTAAAAGAACATGATAATATTTCAACACATTTATTTCTTTTATTTTATATCATATATTGTTACACAGTAAGATTATAAAAAGAAAACTAACTAAATTCATCATATTATATTCGTTTTACAATTACATTAATATCAATTTTATTACTTGAAGCACCAGGAGTGAAGTTCATTCAAAAGATTAATCAGCAAATGGAACATCAAATTTGTTATTCCTTGTTTATTTAATCATAAATAAGAAATGGATATATGCTAGGCTGAAGAATTTGTGCATTTGCACATATTATCTTGTGAATTATCACAGTTTTGGTTGTAGAATATTTTGAGTTGTATTGATTTAGTGCGTTTCAGGGGGAGGGATTAATAACTCGTTCGCTAAAAAAATCAATAATCTATATCTAAATAATTTACCTATACCCAATAATCAAAATTTTCACGTTCTTGACACGAATCTTTAAACTCACACTGAACAGTTTTGTAAACTCTTTGAAATTAGAAATATTATTGTTGTAGGAGTAGTTCTTAAATTGGACTTAAAATTGCATTAGTGTTTTTTTTAAAGTTAAAGTTAACGCTTAGTGAGGTGGTTAACCATTAAATTAGTTCAAACTCCATAAGCTCAACACTGCGTACAATAATTCCGGATGACATGTGCACGATAAAACATCATTAATAAACATAAAAATAATTCATTCTCTTTTTAAAAACACGAGACGACACTATTTAAATATGTATGGTCAAAGTCAATGTTCTATTAATGTTAAATATGCTTGAAATATATATATGGTTAAGGAAATAATTACAAGTTTAAGGCAGTCAAAAGTTATAATGCTCAACATTTATATATCGAACGATATAATCAACAACAGCTGAAATTTTTCTTGGTCATGCGTATGTTACATCAACATGCTAATAATGGTGCATTTAAATATTCATAAAACGAACAGTGTAGAATTCTACTCTAATCTTGCAGTGGATTCTACACGGTGTATCTCTATTGTTTTTTTTTTGGATTTGCAATGCTTTGTGGTGCTCAAATTTAACATACACCTTGCTCTAGAGATCGTAATAACAGTAAACTGATTTACCAGTAAATTGCAAATTTTACCCTCAAAATTATTGGAAATTTTACATTGTTTTTACCGGTAATTCAGTAAATTATGTAAGTATGATACATTTTATATACTTATTTATTTTACTGTGGTGGATTCGGTGGCAATACTGAACAATTCAAGAGATTATTTGTCCCCCAACGAGTGCATTACACTATTCCTTTTCTTTTTCATGAAAGAGAAACTTGACAAACAGAAATACAACAAGCTAATTCTCCCTCTGGCACAAAAGAATAAATATTAATAAAATAGTTGGAAAAGACGTGGAGTATTGTCAACAAGTAAATGTTAAATGAAAATACATTGATGCAGTGTGGAATTCTTCAATAATTATTAAACCAACAAGTATAGAATCTGAGAGAACTTTTTCTAATGCGGGATTATTCTGTCCAAAAATTAGATCTTTTAATGAGTAGACCAAAGTATTGATCAGTTACGTTTCTTAGGAATCTATTTATTTAAAAAAATGTAAACAAATCAATTTTATATTCTATAATTGTTTTCATTGCGAAAAATTATTCACCGTTAAGACTTTTTATAATCTGCAATAAATTGCTGAATTTTATTTACATTACTTATTTTCAAAATACAAATTATTTTCATATAAATTTAGAACACAAGAATCCAATAAAAAAAATTTCATTATCGCGGGTTTTTATTTTATAATTATGGTTTGAAAACTCTGAGTAATTTACTAGTATACCGATTTTGCTTGAAATTTTTACCAAACTACAGGAAATAGAAAAAGCCGGTAAATTTTTGATCATTACTCTTTACATGTTCAATATGTGAAAGATTTAGTTTTTTTTTTTTTTTTTTGTTGCTAAATGAAAAGTTTGAATATAACACTAAAGAAATCCAGTGGTATAAGTCCTCGGATTGCCTTATTGTGAAATGACCATGGATGAATCTGATTACAACATAAGCGATCGTAAAATATCAAATTATCCCTGGAGTATAAAAACTGTAGGCCTGCTGATAATCATAATGATAGGGCTTGTCTTTATGATTTGGTTAATGCAAGAGAGTTGACGACAGTTGAAAAAGGTAAAGCCCTCGACTCTTGCCTCAATCAAGCGCTGTGAAATACCAATAGAGTCGCAGAAGACACTGCAGCACTTTTGTTGTTGATGATGTTTTACATTTCCAGGGACAAGGCAAATACAAAAGTAAATCCTTGCCTAAAAAATTCTCTAGCATGCCAATAAAACACCGCTTCTGAGCCACCATGAAATGATGTCCGGCGACGTAGGTGGTCTCTATTCATTGGATCTGCCAAATTATAGAGGAAATCCAGGTTTTGTACTTTCTTATGTGATAGAGATGCTCTGCCAGGTAGTGATGACCTACCAGGAGACATAATCGAACGACAGTTTGCCGCCGTGGAATACTGGTTATTGTCAAGAGATCAGTTCTCCAAAGCATCAACATTTTCCTTCCTTTAATCTGTAATTTATAACTTTTATCCATTAATTACTTGATAAATAGCTTTATATAGTATAATGATAATGTCAAAAATCTCCTTTGAAATAGCCTCACGTCCCTTTCTGCCAGACCATCGGCTTGCTCGTTAGTGGCCAGGTATCCATTGAAGCTCCCCATGTTTCATCCTTAAGAACGACTCTCATCAAACATTGTAGCCACTGTATTACAGAACGTTGTGTGAGTCATTTGAACAGCTCTAAGCTCTTACACGATAAACTGATCTTGTACCGAATCAGTAAGCATTGGTGTTTCATAGTCCATTGCTCTATATACCCAGCCCTTTTCAAGCACCCAAATGTTCTACTACTTTCGAAGCAGTCCGGTTGACTATAATGTCTTCGAGAACATTGAAACGGTATTAGTAATATTGTTTCTAGTAAACTGTACAGACAATGATGATAGCAAAAAGTAAACTTCACATTTTTACCATTTTAAAGGATCTAGATCGCTATAGAAATGGGTACGATAACCACAATTATTTTACCAAGAAAATTAAATCATTTGCAAAATTGGGATATATGACTTATACACTTACTCTCTATGACGAGCTAATTAGAAATTAATGAGTGAAAAATTCGTGTATTGGGATTAAGTAACTATTGCATCAATTTTAAATTTAAATTTCTGAATTCTTATGCACAAATTTTTTATTTCTTATAGATGTCACATCACAATATTAAGGATACTTGCTTATAAAACTTTTCAATATTGTATACAAAGGGTATAAAATACTAAAAATTTAAACTTCTTTTATTTTCTACCTTTAAATATCTATGTTCTTAAAAGTATCTTTAGCTATATTTCAAATTTATTTTTAGACCTACCGATATGCATTTATGTAAAAAAAAGCCTTAAAAGCTATCATTTTGCTTTTGGTTATAATGCATCATTATCAAAGTTATTCGGCAATTTAAAATTTATTGAAGAAAAATCAAAATTCGTATTTGCTGAGCTAATAGTTTTTATGTTTGTCTTATGTAACCTATTTATCTCAAATATGTCGATAGATTAACCTCATTATAGCCATTTTTATTTACCTAATACTAGTACTTGCTCTTCTAAATAATAGCCTAATCAAATAAAAACACTTCGGATGAAGTTTTAAAAAAATTGGAGATTTAAAAAGGAAATTCGACAGCAGGGATAAAAACATTATAAGAAAATGAATTAAATTTCTTTCGAGAGAAAACCAATTAATTTTTTTCTTTCCTATGTTTCGGTTAAGAGAGAAATAAATGAGATTTTTCCCATTTCGAAAAAGTCCTGATTTGTTTTATTATTATAAACATCACATGTTTTTTTATCTTCCTAAAATCAACTTTATTTCGATAAAATTTAATTCAAAATACTTTAGCAAAATATTCTTGGTGATGAGGGAGGAGTTTGTTGTTACTCTTGGTACTCTTTCAATCTTTAGAAAACATATAAATTGGTTTTCTACTTTTGAAAGTCATTTTGCACTATGTTTTCGTGTTTTTAGCTTAAAATTTAATATATTTTAAAAAAAAAATCAATGCAGTGAGTTGAGACCGCTAAAACTAAATTGTTGAAGTTAAATTTGTTTCAATATATATAGATTGCGATTCCTCTATCACAATCTACACATAAAAATCTATGCATCTGTTATCTATACATGTAATCTATACATTAGAATCTCCATTTTCAAAAAATCAAGTTTCAAATATCACTGATCTTGAGCCTAATTACTGCTGAGTTATAAACTTCAAAGAAATTTTAAGCAGTTTTTGGTACAGTGTGTCGGATCATATTGGCGTAGAGTATATGGTCAGAACTTGATCAAATCTGTACCTTTAATATAAAATGTCTCACGCAATTATTTAACAAAATCTGTGTGAATGCCTTATCTCGGCTTTACTAGATTGAGGAGATGAATGACAAATTTAAAGTTTGAAGTTATGTCTGAAGTTCGAATATTGTTCAATTACAAAACTTTTTAAGTATATTGAATAATAAATATCACATATTTGTACATAGGTAAGTCATTAGATAAAGATAAGATAAATAATAATTAAGATAAATAATTAAGTCATTGCGTATTTCACTGTACACATATTATTCGGGAAATATTCGTATTAATAAGAATGAATATTTCAGTGAGCACCCCTTGTCTCAGAATATTTTATAACTGAAATTCGAACCGATAAAGTGATAGCTATTCACGCTGAAAAGTTCATTTCAGGAACTGTATCAGAAAATAATTAGAATATCAACTATTACTAAATAGGATTAAATACTTAATCAGGAACTGTAAGCTGTTCATAAACCAAGTGTTCTCAAACTATGGTCCAGATATCCTTAGGAGATAGGTTACGGGAATACGATCTGAAGAAACGAAATAAATAAAATTTAAAAGTAGTAACTATTAAAGAATTTGATAATAAAGAAGTACTTAAAGGAATATAGTTAAAGCAGCGCATCTTAACTGTGGATGGCGTACAAAAATGGGGTTGGAAAGAGAAATGTTGTGGTTAGGAAAATTTAATCTAGATACATGAAATTAAAGAAACATTAGTCGTAATCTATGAATATGTAACTCTTAATGAGTTATATAGTGACTGAAACTTAAAACTTGAGTTGTTTTCACAAAATTCCATAACTGAATTCTGGATTGGAGAATTTCTAACAATTTTTAAAAGGGCATTAAATGTTCATTCAGCATCACATACTCTTATGTGTGAAACGACTTTTTTAGCTGTAACTTTTATTAAATCCAAATATCGTTCAGCGCTGAAAAATGTTGGAGATGCTTTACATTGAGTAGTGTCAAGTATTGCACCAAGGTTTATTTTGCATGCACAAAAAAAAGCACACCTATCTCATTAAAACGTTATTCTCTTTCCTTAAATGTTTTTACACTTGGAACAAATTCTAAATCTTCTTCTTTTAATTTTTTGTATATATACATTATTTAAATTATATATATTTCATTATAAATTTATTTCAATTACATGTGTTGTTCAGATGTGCTTTAAAGATTTATTACTTCAATTTTTATTATAAAAAGTAAATTTCATGCAAAAGTATAAACCACCCTCTCTCTCTTTAAATAATATTTATTTATGAGTGTTTCCTCTTAATTTTACAAAATAAGTTTATACTAAAATTACATAAACTAAGATTTAAATTAACAATATAATTTTTTCATGCATGCTTATGATTGAGAGGGAGAGGTCGTGAGAATATTTTACGCATGAGAATGGGGTAGCAAGACCAAAGAGTTTAAGAAGCACTAGTCTAAAGAAATGATAAAAGGTGATCACGGAAACGATTAAATACAACTATTTTTTTTTCTATACTACAATTTTTTCATTTAGAAAAAGCTCTCAAGATCCTGGTGGTAAATCTTAAGAGCCTCTTGTCTAGTAGTTCATGAGTTAAGTTATTATAGATAATTGTGCAAAATAATGACGTTTCTGCACAATTTATCTTGCGTGACCTAATTTTATGTGAAAGAGTGTGGAATTAAGAGAATGGAATACCTGTCCATATGCCATCTGTGTCTTGAAACAATAGTTACAAATATTAATTTTGGCACTTGACGATGACTTCGACTTCAATCTAAAACAAGAATATCTTTTCTACCGTCTGTAAGTACAACGATAAAGATTAATAAAAGAAAAATAAATATTTTTATCATTTGAAACTGAATTAAAGTACATAATTTATTTTTCTAATGTAAATATGGCTTTAAATATTTACTTAATTTAATTTTAAGTATAGTTTGAAGGAATCCTAATACTTATTTTTAGAGATGTTTAATCAAATTTTTGTTTTTAAAATGTAGCCACAATAATATGATTTTTCTAAACGAAGTAATTAAATCCTTAAATTTGACACTTTCAATATATAGGGAGGGAGGAACATGATTTAAATTTAAATAATCCATTTATTGTATAGAGTTTAACCCCTCCCAATGGCTTGTTTAGTTCAACAGCTATTATTAAATGTCTTTTAGTAAAACTACAATCAATTCAAACACATAAATAGACTTTGACTCGAAAAAAAAGGGAATAATTCGTAAAGTGTTTCAAAAACTTTTTTTAGAGGCTGTAACGTGTGTGTTTCCTTCTTTATTTGATTCTAACGACATCTTAAAGTTCAAATATATAGTCAATAAATTCAAAACTCCAATTGAAGATAAGTAAGAGAAGGGTTATACACTCTATTATCTATCAAAAAATATGGAAGATTGCTTTCGCTCTCGAACCCCTCTTAACTCATTTAATCCTAGTTTATATTCAAAGAATAAAGTCATTGCTTACTAGATCACTAATTGCGATTCAAACATTATAGCATATTCGATTCCTATCATTCTGATCCAATTACTTTTTTGCTTCCAATTACTTATGACCATCTTTCACTACTTATCCTCATCTAATTTATCTAATCACATTTCATTGAATTGGCAAGGAGTTGTAATTGCATGGAATTCAAATTAGCAAAACGTCCCCGAGGTTAGTGAAGAGAAAATCGCGAATGGCCCAACCTCACAAGATGTTTTATTTATATATATATAAAGAGCGTACCACACTCAAGATGGATGGAGGGAAGGTTCATTTTGTAAAAAGAGAAATTTAACAATCAGATTCTTTACGCAAGACAACAGCATTTGATTCTTTTCATTCTGAAAGAATAAACATTGATAATATTAAATGCTTGCAGTATCTGAAAAGATTGTTTTAGACATAGTTTAAGCAGTTTTAGTTGTAATAATTGTCCTATAAATAGATCGTAGTATCAACTACCTGAAACTAAGATCAAATTAAATGATAGTATTTAAGTTATATCAAATAAATATGATGCTGGAAACATCCATATTGGTATATTCTTTTTGTCTCATACTGAAGACACTGATTAAGATTATCTCTCAAATTATAAACATTATTCCAACTTCTCATAAGTTGAATCAGAGAATTCTGAATACAATGGTTTTTGCAGCTATTTTTTTACAAATTATTTTTTTTTGTCAAGAAACAAGGTAAAAGTTGAATTTATTTAACTATATCACTAATTTTCTGCAGTAGTTCTTTTCTTTATCTACATATTTTTAGCAAATTTTGAATTGAAACTATTTGTTCAGTTTTTCAATTGGAAATCTCATGAATTTCAGCACAACTTAAAACAAAGGCTTGAAATACTTGTAAACTATTTTACTTCAAATGTGATCTTTTAAATTTGTATTGCTTTTAATAGTTTTTTTTTTCACTTGTATAAACTGCTTTTGTCTCAACAAATTTCGTACATATGTTTATGGATTCCTTCGATCATGATGAGTTTCCGTTTATAGTACATTTTGATTTAAAATATTTTTTTTTATTTTTCTTTATATTTTCCACAGCATTATTCTTTTTTAGTTTTATTTATGATCCTAAGCGACTAACAGGACAATGATATACATGATAATGACTAAATATGTGCTGAAAGTAATAATTACTTTAAATATTTTAACTGAATCTTGAGATAATTCTCAAAAGTTTCAGTAACATTGTAAAAGAAAGAGAATTGTTCTTACAAAATTAATGTTGTTTTAATTTTTCATTGAATGAATAATAAATATTTATAACATTTTGTTATTTCATTAAATGATGGTATTTGTAAGTTGAATTTTCTTTTTTAAAAAATGTGTTATGAAGAAAAGGAATTTCTATTGAAATTCACAGGAAATTATTAAGCTATCTCGATAAATTATTCCCAATTAAAGGAAATAACTAAATACATAAATCTCTTGCTAGAAAATCAGTTATAATAATAGAATCACAGAAAGATGGTCTTTAATTCGTTTCTCTTTTTCTACAAATAAGTTCAGTATTTTTTTGTCTGATATTTTAAAACTTATTTGAATACAAAAAAATGTTTGAAGTTTATCTATGTAACATTATTATGTTATTTAATACTAACACGTTTTATCAGTCTCGAAAATTTTCAAATGAAAGTTCTACAATCACTTATATCATAGTACTCAAATCTGATCAATATTTATTCGAAATGTTTCTGAAATTAATTATATCAAAAATATCTGTTACCAAACTTTTACTCATTTAACATTTTCATTGTATTTTATACGATTTTAGAAAACAAAATGCAGATTCAGTGATAACAAATGGAACGAATGTCTAACAATACTTTACTCGCAATTAAAATTTGCCGAAAGTTATATTCTTCTAATTTATGCCGTAGAAAAAAAATGTTACGCTACATTTTAGTATAAACTAAGTTTTATTTTTGAGTTTGATTAATATCTGTTCATCTAAGATTATTCATGAAGCCATTAATCATAATTAGAACTGTTCAATAATATATTAATTGACATTTTCAGTTTTAAAAAATTAATATCAAGCCACTATATGATTTTTAAAAACTTTAATGTTTTTTACAAAAGGGAAGACATGCTTTCACGCAATTATAAGATGAATATAAAATAGGATTTTTTTCCTAATTTTTTGGAAATAGTTTACCCGTAATGAGATGGGGTTTTTTTGTATTCAAGAAAATTATATATATATATAAAGCTTTGGCGAAGTGTTTTCAATAAAGGATCGTCTTTTAATTAATTTTATACTCTTTGAATTAACATAATTAAAGTTAATTTACTGACGAATACTCATTTGAACAAAAAAAATATCCTGGGTTTTTATTAATCATAATACTTTTGAAAAGGAAAAAAAGCTCTCATTGAATTTTCATAGGAAATATTTTTATACGCTTTTATACGTAACTGTAAGGAGAAAAAAAGATCTTTGAATAATTTACATAAGCAGTTATAATCAAAACTCAATTATTTTTTATTGAATCTTATATTATATTATACAATAATAAAGAAACTTCACTGTAGAATTCAATAATATACATACTTTTGTTTAATGCTTTGAAAGAAAGAATAATTTTTACAATATAAATAACTTAAACTAACATTTTTTATCTGCATATTGTATAATACCTGCTTTAAAAAGTAGGTTTCTTATGGTATTGGTAATAAAAAAAATCTTTGTTGGTGTATATAGTTTTAATATAACATGAAAAAATCGATGTTTGTCTTTTAATATTTTTCAAAAAGACAAGAAGAACAAAACTATTGTCCATATGGGATTTAATATTGTTATTTTATTTTCATTATTTGCTTACATTATTTGTTATTTTCATTATTTGTTATTCCTTTATATATCTAGAACATAAAAAGAATTGACTCTTTCTGAAAATTTATTAAAACTCCTTTAGCTTTCTCTGATATTCTGAAACGTCTTTAACAAGAATTTTTAGTTTTTAAATTTTATAAATTTCTGACAGATAACCATTATGAAAAATTATTCAGGTATTTTTAACCTTAAAAGCTCATGAATTGTGTTTTGCAAATTTTTGCAACATTCATTCTAGTAATTTTAATCGGTTAGCTGAATTTATCCAAAAAAAACGTCAACTAATATTTTGAGCTTGTTTTTCCTTAACATATTATTTTATTAGAAAAAGAAACTTTGATTTAAATTCTAAGCTGTCAGTAAAATTCCAGAAATATTAAATAATAATGTTTTCCGACAGTAAATTAATATTTCTTTACATAATTCAGAAGAATAAATACTCTTAAAGTGTATGGAATAATTTTAGTTAAGAAATAACTTTTGATGTTTAAAAAAGAAATTTTCTTAACGCATCATGGAATATTCACTTTGAGAATAGTGTGAGTGATCAAGAGAGAGAAAAAAGATGTTCTATTTGAAAAAAATTAAGTTACAAAAAATGGAAAAAAAATGTGTTCTAATTACTTTGTCCGTGTGATAAAACAACCACAAAATAAAAAAAAATCAAATAACTTACAAAACCAAAATAAAATGTTTGACATCAATAATATTTCAGGATTTGATCCTTTTCTTTGTCACGAGACAAATTCTGGGTATTGCAAGATAAAAATGCCATGATTTATATAAAACTTATTTCACAAGAAGATTTCGAAACATACTATACAGACTGTGGATATAAAACATTTATATATAACTTATACATAAATGTGTTCCATTCACTCTCACTTTTACAATCATTTTAATTTGTTAAAATAATCCTAATGTAATCCAAATAGCAAACAAAAATTCCTCAATTCTAAATTAATGAAATAAAAAAGAAATTAGAAGAAAGAAAATTAGTGAAATGAAAAAGTCCATTTAAGGGATTCAAAAACATTCTGTACTAATATATTTGAACAAAGTTCCTAGTAACTAAATATGCAATTATATACAAATATTGAAGAGCAATAAAAGGATAAATAAACTTCTAAAAATAAGGCTTTTATAAAAATTATAAATAATAATAAATCAATAAAATAATTACACTACATTAAACAATTTGGGGGGTACTTATTAATAATGTTAAATACCACATATATTTTTAACACCTAAGTTTCATAAAGAAAAAATTAAAGTTGGATGTGTTAGTAATGGTTTTAATACTTATATTTAAAAAGTTAGCAAATTGTTACAAACAATATTATAAGAAATTATATTTAGTTCTTTTTGATATGATTGCAATTATTAAAAATATTTCAGAAGCTATTAAGCGTACAAAAAAAAAGAAATGTATTACATCCATGGCTATGATTATGAAGAATTTTTTAATTCAATGGATATAGACAACCTTGAGTGAGTGTAATGCTACTTTTAATTATTTTTAATAAATATAATATTAATAATACACTCACGCGCGCATGCTCACACACAGACATTATATATATATATATATATATATATATATATATATATATATATATATACATATCTGTGTATGTGTGTGCGTACGTGCGTGTGTGCGTGTGTATATAATTTAACAATCACTTAAAGAAAATTATATTAAATTAATTAAAAAACATAAGTAAATTAAAGATGCACCACAAGGAAACAGCCCAGTAATATCTTACATAACATCTATTTACATTTTTATGAACTGAATTATATAGTAAACGGATATTCTTATTTTTAGATATATTAAGAATCTTATAATGGGAAATTATAATAATAAACATGGAGATAAAACTAATTTATTACATATAATTTTATTGAAATTTATTTCATACTAATAAAAATAAAATTGAAACAAATTATTTAGAAATTAATTAAGAAATTATTGTTGATAAAATTCACAGCAATATTTTTAGATAAAAGAGATTTCTTTAATTTTCATGTCAATAGAATCCTTTCTGGAAGAGCAATATTCATATTTCTAGTTTTAGGAATATAATATATCAATATACCTCACGTAATAATATTTGGTTCCTAAAAATTTATTGAAAATTGTTGATTACAATATTTACATGAAAGCTAATTGTTCAATTATTTTTTTTTAAAAAAAAAAACATTTTTAAGTTATGAAAATTATAAGATAAAATAAATATATTAGACTATGTTAAAATTCAAGAGACCACTTGATTGTTTTTATTTCTTTCTTGGTATAAGAGAATAAATACTATATCCGGAGCTTAAAAAAATATTCCAATTCAAATTTCAGCCAGTAGATGGCTATTGGAGTATTTTGTTTTAAAAAACGTTTATAAAAATATTTTGATATATAAAAGTATTTTTTTTTTATTCTTAATAGATATAAATGTTTAAAAATTTTTTAGAATTTTGAAAATTATGCTTTTGGTTTATTTATAATAGAATTTTTCTCAATTTATGTCAAAAAGGGCAAGAAATTGGAGATGTCATCATATTATAGATGATCAAACTGGGAAAGATAAGAATTATTAATGCTAAATATCAATAGTATTCAATCAATTCTATTTCTAATACGATTATTATAGTTTTTTGTTGAAAATTTGTTTTATGTTATTAAATTAGAGTTTTGATCTTTTTTCCATAAATTTATTTTAGAATGCGTTTTGTATTTTGATGACAAAATCTTAAGATTTAATTCCTTGCATATTGACTTATAGTTTTTACCAAAATTTAATATTAATTAATTTGCTGAGCGAGATTATTTGGTTCTATAAAACATGATAAACCACGCATTTCTGTCTAAAGTAAAAAACAGTTATTTAAATTATTCTATCTCCTTTTTGAGTCTATAACTTCTTCATATTACTTATAATTAATCAGTTTTTTACTTATTATCTACTTCATAATGATTTTTTTAAAAATGAAATTTTGAGATTAGATTATTTTTATGATTTTTCAGTTCATAACAGAACTTATGTTTCAAGTATAATATATAAGTGTTTATGTAATAATTTTTAAATCTACTTTATTTTGTTTTTATTGCTATAATTATGTAATTTAATTATTGGTATTACACTGCTTATATGTTCATTTGTTCTTTAATATATATATATATATATTTATTTATATATATATATATATATATATAGAGAGAGAGAGAGAGATACACGTAATAGTTTGAAATTAAAGCATTTACCTGATCCATTGGGAAGTGAAGACTTTTCTCCATTTTAATCTGTTGTGGAAAAAAATATTTAAAATTAATTAATATTCATATTTTTACCAATGTGTGATGCGTCATCTTATATAAATGCAAATGTGTGGTGCATCTACACTCTATTACAAAAAAAAATAAAAAAAAACGACGCACCAAGAAGGTGTTACCCGATTGTAATGAAATTTCGTATGTAAGCACATTTGGACCGAACATGTAAATGATTAAAATTCGTTGTCCAATGAATGAATAGCCGGAGTTACAGCACACCGGAACTGCGCACTTAGCAAGTGTATATAAGAAGCGATTTTCAATCTGATGGTCAAATTTTTTGTTGAATTGTTATTTAGGATACCTTTCAACGTCCGAAAAAATACCTCACCACAGGATTCAAGTTCATTACGAGCAACTGTCAGAGTTCGAAAGAAGTCGTATCGTTAGGGTGAAAGAGGCAGGTTGGACAAATCGGAGAATCGCTCGTCATATGGGTCGAAGCGATGCGGCGATTACAAGATGCTGGCAAGAATGAATGGACAATGGCAGATTTCAGTGTCGTGATAGTAGAGGCCTACCTAGGACCACAGCAGATCGAGAGGAGATAGTGATTGTCAGATCAGCTGTCACAGTTGATCTGATTCATCCTTATCAACCATCAGACGTGCAACCCACACACGAGTGTCCACCATAACCCTTCACAGAATGAAATTCATGCTCGTATCGACCGTTACGCCACCTACCACTCACTCCTGCACACTGTCGAGCCAGATTACAGTGGTGCTTGGCTCGATCAGGTTGAAATTATGTTGATTGGGACTTATAGTGTTGAGGGACGAATCCCGCTTCCAACTGTGTTCTGACGAACATCGAAGACCTGTCTGGAGACGCTCAGGGCAGCGTGCTGATGCTGCTTTCACTATTGCACGCAACACAGGCCCTCAAGCAGGAGTTATGGTATGGGGTGCCATTTCCCTTGATAGCCGAACTCCTTTGGTCGTCATTAGAGGTACACTTACAGCAAAGCGGTACGTTGACGGCATTCTGAGACCCATTTTGCTACCGTTCCTTTTGCAGTACCCCGACCTTAATTTTCAGCAAGATAATACCAGACCACATACAGCACGTATTGCTATGAACTGCCTTACAGCTTGTCAAAAACTTCCTTGGCCAGCCAGATCTCTCTCCAATCGAGTATGTTTGGAATATGATGGGAAGGCGACTGCATCTACCTGGGAGTGTTGATGACCTATCCCGACAATTGGAGCCAATTTGACAAGAAATACTGCAGGAGACCATCAGGGAGCTTTATCACTCTATGCCAAGTCGTGTGGTAGCTTGGATCCAGGCTAGAGATGGGTCAATACCTTATTGAGCTCGTTACTTTGTAAGTATGTAACTCTGAAATAATTCATTCAATTTTTCTGAAATTTTAATCATTTTCTATTCTGTGCATAATTTTCCTATCCGTCATTTTTTGTCTCCATCGGACAACTACTTCTTGGTGCGTTTTTTTTTTTTTTTTGTTTTGTTTTGTTATAGTGTGTATATTATGTTAAGAGTATAAAAAGTTTATGGGTAATAAATATGCTATATTACGTGAGTTTTATTCCAGAATAAAAACAAATGTGTTTTGCAATTTATCTTAATAAATAGGATTATTTACTATATATATATATATATATATGCATGTATACATTATTTTTATTATTATTATATGCATATTATAAGATATATTAGAACTGGGACACATTGATGCAATTAAGTATAATTATTCATACAGAATGAAAGAAAATATGAGCAAATCCTAGAAATAAACTCGAATGCTTTTATGCTATAAATTCAAGCATGTATATATTACAGCTTTTTAAATTAAGATTTTTTTTTTAATTTCTGAAGCTCATAAACTATTTTTAATAATACTTGTATTATCATA
>BMAW01007071.1:4666-57544 GCA_019974015.1 Nephila pilipes | reverse complement strand
TATTTTAAACATGAATTCATATTTTATTTATATATTTCTATTAAATTATATCAAAACTATTTTTAAATGATTAAAATTATTTATTCTTAACATAATTTATTGCACTTATTGTTTTAGAATCATGAATTCATTTTAGTTTTTGAACTCATTTTGAGCAATGATTAAACAAAAACTTTTTTTAAAAAATTATATTTTAATTTGTTTCAATGTGCTTTACGGGCAGAACAGCTGTTATAGTATAAAAGAATAATAAATATCTTAAGTATTTTTCCACCAAATTTGAAAATGCATAAAATGCCATTTAATACTTAAGAAGAACCTTAAGACTTGGTGCAAAGAATCGTATATTTTAACAGCACATCTGCATTGCAGAAAAAAATAATGTTTGAGATTATGGTACTTTTCACTTTATTTAATATAATCAAAGTCATGTCAATTCTTGTTTATAATTAATTATAAATAATTATTTCACCTTAAGTTGAAAGAAAAATATATGAGTTGCATCAATGAAAGTTAGATGCAAACGTTATTTATTATAAATATTTTACCTTTTCTGTTAATGATGCTACAATATCAGTATAAACTTTGAATAATTAATTTCCAATTACGCTATTGTAATTAAAACTTAAATTATCATCAGATGAGGTATAAACTTTTAAAACCAGCAAGATTTCTGTAAAAAGATTGTTATTTGATGTGTCTCCTCTTCGGAACATTTCAAGAAGAAGGATTGTTTTTGACTTCCTTATTATTGAACTAGGATCCTTCGATATGTTCCTTGCTATCTGTTATGTTCATGAATCAACACAATTGTGATTCGTTTAAATTCACCATAATTTTTTCAAGAGTTTAAATAAGCTATTTAATGCAACTCAGGTATAACACTATTCGGCAACAATTTACCCTTTCTAGGAAAAAATACTTATTAAGATGCCTACAAGAAATTATAGAATCTCGAATTTGATTTTTACGCAGTATTATAATCTGAATCAAATAACTTTATGAATCACGGTAAAACTTTGAGTATTTGGATATTTATATACATTTGTCGATTTATTTTGATTAATTAGCGTCCAGTTTTATTTCAGCTCTATGATTTGTAATTTTCTCCATTCAGCGTGCTAATATCTTTCTATGTCTCAGGAGCAGTTAATTAGATTATTATCATCCACTCGTACGTAGCATAAAAGTATAATTCACAAGTTTAAATTTGCTAAAATGTAATGAGAAATGTTCAGTGGATTAATTTCATTCGAAAAGGAATTAATGATTGATGAAACAAGAATAATGATCGTGTAATAATGACTAGGAACTGGTAATTGAAAGGCCTCTTTGAAAGGTTATCATCTAAAATTCTATTATTTATCACTTGAGAGAAATAATTTCCTACTGGCATAATAACTGGAATTTGCTTATGATACATCTCTCGCTAATAATATATGCACCTTATTTATAATATAAAATGTCATTTAATCATACGTCTAACAAATGATTAAATGTTTGTAATTCAATTTAAAGTTTTCGTATATAAAGGATTATATTTTAGTAATTCTTGCATATAAGTATTTTTTGAAAAAAAAAAACCATAGAATTGATCCGAAATAAAAACGTTCATGAGGAAAGTTTTTAGAAGAATGATGCACGTTAAATATGTCGAGGCACCAAATTCTAAATGTTGGCGTTGCGTAGAATTTTGGAGAGAGAGTTGCCACCTCCGGTGTTGAGACCAAGTTTCAAAATTACGAGGTATGTCGCCAGTTCATACGTCTTGATTTTATTCCTTTACACTTTCTTCTCAGCTATTGAACAGTGCAGACGTTTCATTTGCTTACTACTTCCTTCGGTAAACTCTTGTATTTTCTCACCGGGGCCTCTGCTAGAGTTTCTGGCTTGGCTTCTCAAGTCATTGAAAGTCAAGTCAAGTATTCGAACTCCTGCTTGCCGTTTACCATCACTGACTTTTATTTTTTTTTCTGTGAGTTTTGAATATTACATCTCTTGGAATATTTGGATTAACTTCTACTGCAACGATCTGCTGGGTTTCCTGTGTAAGAGTGATAAATTTCTTATAAAATTAATTAAGGATAAGATTGTTATGTTGGTGATGTCCTTGCTTATTGGCAATTGAAATATGGAAAATATTCTTGAGAGTTTCCCTGAAATCAGCTTATTTCTGGTGCTTGTTCCTGATGAATACAAGTTTGTATATGATAAACTAATTAATTTTGGAACATTATTGAGCAACCGTGGTGATAAAAAAATTAAGACTAATAAATCAGAAATATTCAGCTACATCACTTCTTTTTTTAAGGTTTTCAACGATATTTTACAAAGATTTAGAAGTAATCATGAAACCTATATTTAGCAATCTGAGGAGGAAAATAATTACAAAATTAATCTGAATAAATATTCCAAAAGGATTATAGAACTTGAACGGAACAATCCTTAACTGAATAGATGCCTTACAGAAGACAGAAGTTTTGATTTACTTACTAATAATATTAAAAAAACAAATTACTGATAATACTCAAAGCCTGCAGGAAACTAACAGACACCTTCATACTAATACTCAAATCATCAAAGAAGCTACTTAAATGGTAGTTAACGCCATGAAACCAACATATTTACAAATCTTGGCAATCCCTACATCTGCTTCAGATATTTCCCGTCAACAAACTAGAACTCGAATAGTCGTGACTGTCCGCCCTCCCACTGATGAAAATTTTATCTCTGTTAAAAACAAAGTTACTCATAACTCGTTAAAAAGAATTTATTACTCAAAATAAATCACATCAAAAACATTTGTCTCGGAGGCATGGCTATTAACCTGATGGATGAGAATGATGTGCAGTTGCTGGAATCGGTACTCAGAAAAATTGATTCCCTGAAAAATTAATTACAATATAAGGAGGCCTAGAGTTGGATACCCACAATTTATATTGTTTAGAGTCAGTAAAAGTTACTTTATTCTATAACAGCGAATTAGTAAAAGATACTTTAATTCAGAAGAATTAAATGTTCAACAATAACAATTTAAAAATTAACTTTCCAGCTAAAACCAATGAGGTACAAATCGAGTTCTAACAGTGAATCCCAAATCTTACCTCAATATCAATAATTTATCTCATCTATACCTTCACTTCGAACAAGACGGAATTGAACTATTTATAAATGTCATGCAATGTATGAAATGTGGGGGGATTTAAATATATCAAAAACTATTGTGTGAAAGATCAAATTTGCTACCCGTGTTGATCAACGTATTCGCATGATAGAACTTCATGCACAGCAAGCTGCATCAACTGTTGTGGTAATAATCTACGTTTAGGCACTATCCACAAAAATAATCACGGATGTAGGGACAAGAATTGTCGCATATTGAAAAATCAAAAAACTTTTATTTTTTATCACACCGATTTTGGCTTGTAATGTATTCTCATGTGTTCCCACACTAACTTTGGTCATTAGTTCTTTCTCTTTTCGTATCCCTGATTAATCAAATCAATATTTTACAACTGAATGCCAATCACTCGCGGACTGCGCATCTCCAGGTCTTTGTGATGGCTTCGAAACTCGGATCCGATTTTCTGCTAATCCAAGATTCTTATCATAAGTTTAATATTCCCTTAAACTTCCCTTCTGGTTCAATTCAGTATTTCTCATTTAAAAATGAATGTTTCACTGTTGGTTTTGATAAATTAATTTACCCCGATTTTTCAATAAAACCGATCATACAACAGATGTCTTAATTAAATTTAAAAACCTTTCTATTTTATTAATAAATTTATATTTCCCTCCTCACGACGGTTTTGATACTATGTTAAAGGAACTTTCTGTTTATAAAATTTCGAATCATAGTTGTCTGCTGACGGGATACTTCAATGCGAGGAGATCACCCATCTGGGGCAATGATTTTATTGATACCCGAGGGGATTCTCTGGTCGATTTAGAGTTAAGCTATAACTTAAACTTCTTAAATATACCAGAAATGGGTCTTACTTTTCTGACTCACTCAGATAAGGGTAACATAGATATTTCTTTGATATCTAGTAGCATTCTTTATTTGGTGGATAGGTGGGAGGTTTCGGATATGAAGTCACTGAGTGTTCGCCGGTTTGTAGGTGTGCATCTGCGACATGATTTAAATAATTCTAAATTTTATTTAAAAACTAAATATGGTACCAATAAATTTCTGAAAAACTTAAGAAATCGTTCCCTAAACTTATTCAAACAATTGAATTAATTCGGAATTCTGATCAGCTAGAGGAGTTTCCTACTTTATTGATTTCAACCATCTGGTCATTCACTTTCATATCTTACGTAAACGAAGGGTTCTTGCTACTTCAGTTTTCTCCTAGTGGAACAACAATTTAAAAATTTTTAGAAATAAACTAAACACTCTTGGAAGGAAATAAATATGTTTAGTTAAAAATAATTTTCCATCTAGAAAAATTGATAATTTACAATTACAATATAAAAAAAAGAAAGATCTTTATATAAAAGGGAAATTCTTGCGGTTAAAAATGAGGTCTGAGAGCACTTCTGCCCCACCAACAATGAAAACTTTGGAATGAAGTTCAGGTTACCTCTGGCAAGTCCTTGAACTTTCGGCCCCTTGAGATCACAATTCCTGGCTTATCTAATAACTCCCAAAAGCAGAAATATAAATTTCTAATACATTTTCTTTTCCCGAGCTCCGGGGAGACTTTTGATTTGAAATTTCAGGAAAATACGCCCCTTCCGAGGGTTTCTACCGAAGAGGTATCTTTGATTTTTAAAAATCTTAGTGATGGAAAGGCTCGCGACCGTGATTTTTTGGACTATGGAATTTAAAAGCATATTTTTTTCTAATTTCCCTAACGTTTTAGAGAAATTTATAAATTTATGTGTTAATTTCCCTATTTTCCAAATAATTTAAATTCCTAAAATCTGGTAAGTACCCATCATCCGTTAAATCGTACAGACAGATTTGTTTGTTACCAACCTTAGGAAAAATTGTTGAGCGTGCTTTTGTCAATAGATTAAAAATTACTGGATTCATCAAAACAATATTTTTCAAACAATATTCACTCCAATTTGGTTTCAAAGAAAATTCTGACTGTGATGACACAATTTTTCATTTGGCTTCGTATATCAAACACAAAAGATCTACAAAACATGTTGCTGTTACTTTTATCGATATTTAGAGTGCGTTTGACAATATAGATGGGTCTGTTCTATTTAAAACTTTTAGAAATCTTCATTTCCGATCTGTTTTCCAAAGTTTATTTTCTCTGAAAAATTAGCAACTTGTTCTGATTTTTACAACTTACCCTGGGTTCGAGCCCACGTTGGAGATTATTATAATGAAATCACGGATATTTTTGCAAAGCTCTGTCACTTATGGTGAGAGAGTGAATGTCCTGCCCCTCGGTCTCATATAATTATGATTTTAAAAAATAAGCTTCTTTCTGACTGGGAAGTCTGGTGGTCAATTTGTAATACTAGTATTCGGGTTCAGTCCTATATTCCTAAGCCAAGTATGAGTTTTTATTCGAATTCTGGCTTTATTTCTCGTTTCTTAACTGGTCATGATCCCTTTATTTCTTATTTAAATCGTCTTAATTTGAAAAATACAAATTTATGTTCCTATGGCTCTGTTGGAGATGTTGACCACTACGTTTTCTCTTTCCCTTTTACCAGGTATTTTCTTTTAAAATGTCCTGTTGATGAAGCGAAATCTATTAGACTGAAGTCCGTGTGTGAAAATCCTTACATGTATTTCAAGCTTAAATCCTGTATTCTTACGACTCGTAAAATTACCTAGCAATATTTTTAATTGTTTAAGATTTTTATATCATATCTTAACATTTTAATTTTGAATTATTGTGTAGTTATAATTGTGTACCTTATTTATATGTTCATACCTTTGTTTAACACTTAATTTTTGTGTACGAGTTTGTGGACGCTTTTGTATTGTGCCATTTAACCTGTTATGCATCTTATTTCTGCAAGAAAATTCCTATTGTTAATAATTTCTTTGTTAATTCCTATCATGTACATTTTCCGCTCTGTAAATATAGTGCACACTTTATTTAATTTTGATTTCAAAATTATGTAATTTCTTACGTTCTTTTGTCAATAAATGCAGAGAGTCTCTCGAGAGGCCAGTTTGTAGCTCTAAACCCTTTGAGTGAGCTGGGTTCCCTTAGGTATTCTGCCTTGATTTTATTATAGTACCAAAAATAATTATTTGAATATTTTTATTTTCTTATATTATAATAAAATCAAATAAAGGATATATGCAAACATCTATGTTACACAATAATTTAATGCAATATAATAACATAAAAACAGATACAAAATAAAAAATAATCACTTCAGTAGTTTAGTATAAATAAGAAACATTTAGTTAATTAATAGAAATTGATGCTTTATGTGAAGTCCTTTAGATTTTACGCTTGTTTCAAGATGTTCTAGTATAGATCCAAATAACGCTTTTGTTACGATTGTGTCTATGTTATTCCTTGCTTCAATAAGAGCATCTTTTAAACTGTTTTTACTTGTGGATTGTCACTTTTTGAATTTTGCATCCAATACCATCTATAAATTTTCCATTGGATTTAGGTCTGGAAATTATGGAAGAGTTACCATTCACCTTCAAGTATTGTAAAGTAATCATGTCTTGGCGACCTTTGTGTTGTTATATGTTGAAAGGGAAAAGTGTGCTCTAACACTAATAGCCTAACAGTGCTTAATAACTTATGCCGCAATATATAAATATATATTAAAGTTGCAATTGTAGTAGCAATAAAACGCAAATTTCCTACTCCATTAGAATCAAAACACCCTTGAATCATAGCATTTCCCTCATCTCCCTTGTTAGTTGGAAGTTTTACGTTCCTCCTCTTCAAACTCTTTTTGGCCTTTAAAAAATCGTTTGTGTTATTCAAAACCACGGGTGTGAGAATGCGCTTATAGCCAAACACTTTCTTCAACAGTTGAAAAAATTCATTTATGGGATTTTGGACGAATTTCAGATTAATAACATACATTGCTTGCTTTTAAGCTTATAATGATCAAGGCAATCCGATGCATAAACATCCTACTCAAGCAAGGACTAACCCTCTCGCTCACCTGGACCTCATATGAGGCTCCTAGAATAATTCAAAGAAATAGCGGTTTAAAATCCTTTTTCTCTCAATTTTCTTGCTTGAGGGACACCTCTTCTCCACTTAAGCCTCAAATGGGGCCTCAAATTGTTTTAGTATATCATCACAGAGGACAACTTCAGTCTTGAGAAATCGAATTCTTTGATTTTGTGAAAGAAGTGAATGCAGAAATAACATCATTTACTTGTTAGTGAAATATATTTTCAAATGAGGTAATTAAACATTTTTTTCCTATTATAAGACATACATGTGTCATATAATCCCATTAAAATTGTTTACTTATAGAAAATAAACTTCATATCTTTAGGATACCATAGTGCCTCATATGAGGTCTAAAGTAACACGAGGTTGTAAAAGGCAACTTCATTAAAAAATTAAAACTAAACAAGTTTTAGTAAAATCCCTTAAAAAATAGTTTTGTATTATCATTCTAATATGAAATGAATAAATAGGGACTAATTTTCTTAAAAGTTTAATTAAAAATTATTTATCTTGGAGAAAATTGATTAAAATGGAAATACTATAAATGAAAATGCTGCCCTTACTCTTCATGGACTGAATGTATTGTTAGGAATAAATTTTGTTATGTTATATCTTCAGTATTTCTAGATTAAAACTTTATTGGGTACCAAAACATGGTAACGACTAAGCATAATTGTTGATCATATGACGCAAAGTTGCTTCTTTGAAACAAGGAAATGCCTTCATTTTGTTCCAAGTAATGCATCTCATATCAGTAAAGGTAAGCTGTATAAAATCAAACCAATATTATACCACTTTTCCAGAGTGTTCGCTGACAGCTGCGATCCGAAAGAGTATTTCTAATTGGATGAAATGATGATTCCATTCAAAGGAAGGTCAAACATCAAGCCATACATTAAAAGTAAACCCCATCCATGAGGAATAAATTCCTCGGCACTAAATAAAATTTCTGGCTGTGTTTATGCTTTTGAAATTTATCAAGGGGCAAATAAATGCTGAATCTCAGGAATTTTGTGAAGTATTTGGAACAGATAAAGGTGTTGTATCGAGGCTTTGTAAACTTATATTTCACAAAGTATCACGAAGAATGTTTCGACAATTTATTCATAATAATTTCTGTTTTGATCAAAGTTGTTGAATGGAAAATGTTTTCAACAGGAACAAAATAAGTTACAAGAAGCTACAAATAAATTGAAACCTGTAGAATCGGTGAAACGTTGGAGCAGCCCATAAATACGTGTTATCGAAATTCCAAGGCCTGCTTCCATCGAAATGTATAATAAAAATATGGATGGAGTAGATCTTATGGATTCATTATTAGATCTGTATAGACATAAGGTACGACATAAACGTATGTACCTCCGAATTTTTCAACATATGCTAAATGTTTGCGTAATAAATTGTTGGAATTTAAGTAAATTATATCCTAAAAATGAATCTATGTATTTATTAGAATTTAAATCATCCATTGCGAGTTCTCTTATTTCTGAAGGTAGCTGGACTCAGAGCAAAAAGAAAGGCAGAACAAATACATTGCGGTATCCACCAACAAAGAAACGATTAAAAGTGCAAGCTCCTACTGAATTAAGAAGATATGGTGGTGAACATTATCCAGCTAATTAACTCAGGAGAAATATGCTGCCAAGTGCCACTTATATCCGGCTTTCCCCAGAAAAATAGATAGATATGTGCTCGATGCAAGGAAGCTCTGTGTACTGAGTGCTTCCAGGCTTTTCACTCGAGATAATTTTTCTAATATGTCTGTAATTTCATTGTATTAAGTAATAATTGCTAAAATATTCTATATAAGATAGAAATAAATACAAAAAACAGTTTACATTTGTCACTTGTCTGTTTTCTTCAATTTTCCTGAATAGGCATGTTTGCAACTTTTTAAAATTACAACCCTCATATGAGGCTCCTCAAATTTCCCTAAATGGGATCAAACTGAACAAGTAATTTTTTTCTAATATAATACTAAACAAGAATTAAAGTATATTAATTCATAGAATTTTTTTTTCTTTGCTTTTTCCATAATTCGTAAGCGAGAGAACTAAACTCACACTGAATTCGGTAGTAAGGTGGAGTAAGGCGCCTTCTGCACCGAAAGCATCAAGATTTTACCCTACTTCCTTCCAACAAACATAAGGACCACGGCATGCTCAATTTCATTATTTAATTGCCATATCTTTTATATGTGTATATATACTCATAAGGCAGTTCAAATAGTACCGAGTAAGGAATGAGTCACCCTGAATGCCTTTTTTTCAGAAGCAAATTATTTCTTTCTCAACATAATCTCCTTTCAGAGTATACACTACTTCAAACACCCCTGTAATTTTTAATCACTGTAGAAAAATAAGAATTATCGAGCTTTTCAAAATTACATCTGATTCGATAATGATCTTCTCAATTGAGATAATTTTTTCCCATTACTTATCTCTTCGTATTTGGGAAAAAGAAGAAATCACAGAGAGATTGGTCGAAATACTGAGGTTGAGACAGTAATTCTTAACGCGACTCAAGCAGTTAGGCAGTGACAAATCCGGGAGAATGTGCTGGTGTGTTATGGTGGTAAAACAGCACTTTCTTTTTCGTCAAATGGAACCGTGTTTTCTTCTATTTCTTGTATTGTCCGGTGAATTGTAGTATTGTCCAGTGACATATCTTTTCGAAGTCCTTGAGTTTGCCTTTATTTGTATTTAACAAAAAAATTCGTTGCCATAAATTTTTAGGCCGATGAAACCATTCTAGTCTTTTTTGGAGCACATTCACCGGAAGTAATCCATTATTTTGACTATTGTTTCGCTTTTGGTGCATAATGATGAATCAAAGTCTCATCAATGGGGAAATTTGACGCGAAATAACAGTAACTTGACATGGCACCAATCAAAAGTGATCAATGAATTAGCATCAAATTTGTTTTGGTGCTTTTTAACAAATGACAGCACATAATAGTATCACCAAATTCCCTTAGCAACACTATCGGTTGTCAAAAACAGGTACATTTTGAGCCACCCTGAAATTATTAAAAAATATATATATTTCTATTTTTTTTAAAAGAAGCTAATTTTATAGTTTTTACTTCCTTTTATGAATTACAACCATAGAAATCCGAAAACTTTGTACCCTTTGAGTCGAACAAAGAGTCATTTAATTGCTTAAAATCTTGTTTTAAAAAGCTCCTCACAGCTGATAATGTAATTTTAATGTGTTATTTTCAATTCTAAAATAAATTATTATTTTATTTGTTATTCATTACTAGCTTCTACAATAAAATATTGTTCATGTAAGTACATGAATTCTGTAGTTAGAAAGACAACAGATACGAACCTGCTTTCATTCACTTTTTCCAAATTATTTAAAGAGAGAACTTATTATTATAGTTCCATCTTCTTTAAACTAGAAATTTAATTTCTCTGCTTAACTCTAGTTTTCTTTTTCATTGTTTCCAGAAGTTTGTTTTTCCTAATTCTTGCTCAAAGGAGTTTCGCATTCACCTAAGGGAGGAGTTTGGTAGCTACTAAATCTGTTAAAACAAATCTCGATTTGAATTTCTGTCTATAATAATCTCATAATTTTCTAACTCTATGTGAGGGATTCGAGACAAACTTGGAACATATTTAAGAGTGATTTTATTAAACTCTCTTGTCTTTCTTCTTTGGAAATTTTCTTAATTTTTTTTGTGCGATTCCCAAATATTTGAAATGTGTTGTTAAGTATCAAATATTTTATACTTTGAAAAATCTGAGGTAAATCAAATTAAAGTAACAGTTCATGACTCACACTCTTTTATATTATTAATTATTGTTTATGCAAGCTTTTACTATATTTTCACTAAAATTCACTAATCAAAAATGAATGTGATCTCATCTTAAACCATCATTTCTAATTGTAACTGATTCAGTGACTATTTTAACATACAAATAGGTGAATTTACATAATTTATGTTTAAAATGCAGTCTTTCTTAAACTCAAAAGAAAACCTGTACTTACCGTCCATGATGAAAGACTTTTTAGTAAAGCAAACTTCTAAAATAAATATTATTTTGAATTTTCAAATCCTGAATTATTTTGCTTGCTCATACAAAGCAATTTTTGTTTAGTATGTTATTATTTCCTGTTTACTCTCATAAAGAATAATTACTAGTGCTAATTTCCCTCGTTAGCATTTGAGAATCTTCAATAAACAGCCAAAATATTCGCAATGCCAAATATATGTAACAATAAAGAATTAAATAAGTGGTTCTTAGTTTTTTATTCATGGATCTTTTTATCAGTGAGGTTGAGTTTCATCCTTTTCCATTGAATATTGTCTCACCAACACATTCTTGTAAGCATGTGAGTAATCTGCATTTTAATGCGTAAAATAAAGATATGGTAAAAAAAAGGTCCGGGTCGTTATTTTTCAGATTTGACTGTTCGATGTATTATTGCCATTTTCACATAAAAGGATTACCACATATTTTTTTAATTTAAAATAAAATAATAAAAAATATAATTAGATACTTTTAATCTCAGTATAAATTCTAGACATTTATGAGCTAAACGTTCTTGGTTAGAGAAAACATAAATTTTAACAAGTTCTGAATTAATAAAATTTTCTAAATAGTTAACAATGAATAATATGAAGAAATTAAGTTTCAAAAATGTTATAGTGGGCGGAGCAATACTATATGTAAATTAAAATGCATATCGACTGGTTATTTTACACCAACAAGGAAACAGAAACATTTTGATATAGTTTAATTTTGAAAAGTACCACACATTTATTGCTAGCGAATTTATTAAACATTTTTTACAATCCTAACATAAACAAAGTCATACCTTGTTTTAACAAAATAATAATTTATTTTCTCGATATATATCTTGAAATACTAGGGATAAATTTCTATTAAATTGAAAACTGAATAAGATAATTTGATTAAAATGCTCTCTTAGATTATCCATCTTCTAAGAAAACAGGTAGAGAACGAAATAAAGTATAAAATTTATTCAGTTCAGTTTTTGAATTCAAATTAGTTTTTTTATTATCTTGGGAAAAACATGCAACTAGAGAAGAGCAGTTAGTAATTTCTATCACGTAGATAGAATATTTTATGACCATTTATATTGCAAAGGATAAAAATAGCATTCAAATTGCTCTAAAAGAATTTAAAAGTCTTATTAAAAAGAGGGGAGAAAAAATGTGAACACTTGTAGTTGAATGCAAATACACTATGGCTATTTTATTTTTTTTAAAAAAAAAAAGAAGAAGAGCAAAATTTTTACTTCTATTTGATTTAAAATAAAAGAAAGTTAATTTTGCAAATCATTTAAATAGAAGTTACTGTTAGTTTGGTGCATAAGTTTAAGAAAAGAAAAGAAAACAAGAGCCTATATTTAATGAAAATAAAAGTATATATTTAAAGATATTATAAAAATTTATTATGAGAAAGAATATGAATGGGTTTGAAATATTATTAATAAGAATATTAAATGTAAATACTAATTAATTTGTTATTTCTAAGGACTAAATGTGTGTTATATTTTATAACTTCTAAACTTTTATTTCAATTAGATATACTACACACATCGCTTTAATGTACTTTAAAATAATGTATATACCCAATCTCATTTGTATTTCCCTCTTTCATGTAATAAATAAATGTAAACGTAATAATAGACAAAATTAAAAAAATAATTAATAATCAAATGTAAGGAATTTAATAAATACCATATATTTCGGTAGATAAGACGACCTTCAGATAAGACGAGGTATACATTTTTGTCAAAGTTTGATAGTTTTAGCGTATATCTATCCTACAAGAGCCTTCCCCCCAAAAAAAATTATCCACGACCAATCCATTAAGATTATTGGTGATTATCATCTGGAACAAATTTTATTTTCTTGCTCAGGGCTGCACTGCCTATAGAAGCACTCGTTGAATCACGAACTCAAACGTACTTCAAATAAATTTACTGGACGTGGTAGCCAAGTGATCATCGTCACTCCAGTATAGTTTCATCGAGTCTTGGTTCGAGCCCCATACCAATAAAAGCTAGCCTTGAAGTGGGGCTGATGCATGCTAAATCTGTCGAGATCCAAAATTCTCCTAATGGCGTAGTGGGGAAGTTTGGAGATGGAGGTTCCTTCTCAGGTGTCGTCCTCGTCATTTGACCGAGGTTCAAAATTACGAGTTCAGTCCTCAATAGCTCTCATATTCCTTTTTTGAAACTTTAATTTTTAAAAATCAAATGATTTTAATAATCAATCTAACAATTTTATTTTCTTATATCTGACAGCACTGCCTATAAAAGGACATGCCGAATCACGAGATCACACGTACCTCTAACAAATCCTTCAAAAAGTGGAGAATTCCTTAAGGTATGGCTGGCATTAAGGACGGCTTGTTAAGGGCTACTGATGACGAAGAAGGAAATCTACCTTCTAGGCACAGAATGGAACTCTTATAACGAACGCCTCAACAACGAAAGCGAGGACGTACTTGAAGGGTTATTTGCCTTAAATGAGGAATATGGGAATTTTGTAGGATTTTAAACGCGTTAATGAGTAATTTTTTATATTTTATAATGGTTTTGATTTAAATAAATTTCAATCTATTTTTTTATCTGTCGTTTAAGACGACGCGGGATTTTAGAGACATTTTTTTTTTGTAATTCAACTATTGTCTTAATTGTGGAAACATACGGTAGCTCAATTTAATTCATACCAACTAAATTATCCCTAATACATAAATTCGTAAGATGTATAGTTACCAAATAGAAAAATCTAGATATTTATCAATACTTAAGAAATTGTTGGTTCTTTCTTTGTTTGAAAAATGCATTAATACCTCTATATTTTCTGTTGATCTTGTTCTCATGTAATTTTAAACTCCTTTCTGAAGTTTAAATCGACATTTACACTGGTAACTCGCTCTTCACCTCTACATCGAGGTAATACTAAATTTTCAGGTAGCAACACATGTAATAACTCATCCAAAAACTATCACCGTTACTAACTCAAACCTATATCATCCATGCAAATAATTCAAATTCTTAAACTATTGTTTGATTCATGTCAAAACATCTGTCCTTTTATATATATATATATATATATATATATATATAAATATATATATATATATATATATATATATACTATCTAAAAGAAGTATTAATTTACTGAGATGAAAGCAAAATACAAAATACGTTCTATCCTAATAAAAAATGCGTATTTACATTAATGCAATATCTTTATAAATAGCATTGTACCAGTACAGTACAATTTATAATAATTAACTTATCAATACTAAATTAAGAATAATAATTAGTAGTAACTCTCTTGGACTTGTTTTGTAAATCAACGGTTTTTGCGAAGGAAAGTTTAATATTAACAATAGATACTCTGAGCTTTTTTTCTTTATTACCGGAGATATATATTTTGTCTCTAAAGCAACCACCGGAGGAAATCCGGTTTCGCAAAGTAGGATGTTGAAAATGGAAATAGTATACGAAATGCTATTGCTTTCTGTGTAGAAAACTCATAATCCACCTATGCCCAAGTGATCTATTTTTCAAGAGAGAGAATGAGAATGATTTAATACTAAATTGTCTTTCGGTTTTTCCACAGGCCGTAAAGCTTATGAAAATGTTTCCTTCGCTAGTTAAGAGACCTATGAAAGTATTCTGAATCGGATGTCTAACTCTCCCACGTAACTTTAAAACAATTCTTTTCCAGCATGGATCAATAATTTTTAATGGTTACAAAAACAACTTTCGCATATGGGTCTTCAGATTTTTAAATTTTATCCCCTTTTACAAACATTTATAGTTCCTTTGCTTTAAATTTCTGCTCTATAATGCCTATTTTCTACAAAAAGAAATCAACTTTATCACTGGTATCCAGCATATATGTATTTGCTTCTTAGAGCTGAAGATTCAAGATGTTTATTTTCTGGAATAGGTCAACCAAGTGACTCAATTTAATATAAGTATACTATATCGAAGCTTCTTGATTGTGATCAATCTTCCTCTTCCAGAAAAACAACGATTTTATCTTTTTATTAATATAAACCCGTTGCAAACATTTTCCACATAACTCTCTGAGCTCTCTATAAAACAGTAACGATGAATGTGCTACACTTATATCTTTATAAAGTGCAAAAAAGATTCCAGATTTTCGGGGACATTTTTTACACTATTTTCTATGGTTGTAATTGTAGAGGGGGGGGGGTGCATACCAGAACTCATTTCAATGGAAGACACAGCTTCTATGTGAACCATGTAATGTGTCCAGTTTCACTGTAAAGAATTTTGTTTCATATGGAGATATTGGAATCTCCCAGACAATGAACGACTACGTCGGTGGATATTCCGATGCAATTTTTCCACTTTTTGTTTAACTCGTTAATAAAATAATTTCAGATAGTAAATAATGCTAGTACTTTTGCTTTGAATTCCGTTGTTTGTGAAAAAGTAATCTGTTGACATATCATCACAAAATCAAGCACAGGTAATAAAATAAGCATCTTTATTGCTATTTGTTACCTCATCAAACTGAATTGAAAACATTTATCACGCAACTTCCTGAAATGCTGGTGCTGAACATAAGCTCAGCTTTATCATCAATTCTATGGGCAACAATATCAGTTGATAGAGGCAATTGTTTGGCAAAATTATCTCTAAACATAGTTGTTACAATCTTAATTGCAGCTGGCAAAATGAGCTCTTCACTAATGCTCTGAGGCATTTTAAATCTACCAATTTTCATGAAATGTTTTGAGAGACAGGTAAAGCTTTTCATTCAAGAAAGCTATTTTTTTAAAAAAAAATGATTTTTTTTCATGTGATTTTCATTTTAATTCGAAGAATTTCTAGTTCGTATTCATTATGAAACATTTCCCAATGTCGTTCAAAATAATTAGGTTTAATGCTATCTGCAGCTAAAAATTTTGAGCCAATGCAACACAGGGGGCTTTCTTTTTCTTTTACTTCAGTGCTTATAAACCCAAAATGTAATTATTTTTGAGAAAATTCTCTGTTTGTTTATGCACTTGTTGATGCCTCACTGTTATTTAATGTTCACTTATGCGAGCAATAAATCATAGTGAAGGTTGATACGATTCTGTATAAATCATGTATAAACATTTAATACCATGAATTGCAGTTGACACACAAATTAGCACATATACATTCATGACAGTTTCGATAGCGATTAAAGGATCGACAGAGACTGGCTGAAATTGAACGAGGTGAAGCATTTATACATGTTTACATCAAGATCGCACAGACGTTCCAGAATATTTTAATCATATCGAAACTTCTCGTGAACCCGCAGGACAGTCCTTTTTGCTGGACGTAAGATTGAGAGCAATAGAGAAGCCTCTATTCTGGTTTTATTAATACAGCTTCTCGGTGTTGCCAAATACCAATAAATTTACTTATTCTTGGTAATTTCTCAAGTTTGTAATTAAGGTCGTAGCGTAGCTTTAGTGTCAAAATACATTATTATTATAAACAATCTTATTGTAAGTAGAGAGAGAGAGTGCAATGAAAATTATGATTGAAAATTAGGTAGCAAACATTGGAAGGTTTAGAAAATCGTGTTACAGAGTGAGAGTGGTTACTGCACCACCTGCTGCCAAAGAGCTGAATTTACATTAATATCTAGATAATGATAAAACGGTACAGGGAAAAGTATATCACAAAGTAGTAGAGCATCCTTCATTTAGAATGAAAAAACACCTCAAAAACGCTAATGCTAAGAACAGAACATTTAAAATATTAATAATTTGCAATTTCCATCACTGTTAAGTTAAAAAAATCATTAGGGGGAAAAAACGAACAGTATCCCGTCAACAGAGATCTTTGTTTTCGATGTTCAGCATTATACTCTTCACTCTCTCTCTCTCTCGTCAGGAACCATGTACATCTAAAATCTTTCTTTTTTAAAAAAAAAATATTTTAAGCAGCCAATTTTGTAGCATATAAAGTGACACATTAGAGCCACTTCTTTCATTGTGTTTATTGAGGAACAGATAAGACCTTTCCTGCGCACTTGCATAATACACGAATTTCATGCGATTTGCATATCAAATATGGGTCGATTTTAACTAGTACGTCTTTAGAGACGAATATTCTCTATTGGCATACAGTATACGCATCTAATAAAATATGCTGTGAGGATATATAAACCAAGGCTGTTAGGAAAGTATATCATTTTCCTCGTAGCATTGAACAATAACGCTACTATTTTTAAATCGAAGAGATTAGCTTTCCTCCTTTCGATCGCAGTTTTCGAAGTGTTGAGTTAGAGAAATAGCGAAAAAACAAACTCTCCTTTTACACGTTTTATGCTTGGCATTATTGTGCCCAAATTGCCTATTCGTAATTAACAGAGAACATTCTACATCTTTGTGATTGGCATTTACCTCGAATATCTTACCGTTTCAAAATTGGAATGCTAAATCCTCTTCTGTTGTGAAGTAACACTGTTACCAATCTCAACCGGTTATGCATAGCTCTTTTACTGTTCCTATACACCTGCTCAATGCAATAGCTATCACTGTTCTCAAGTTAATACAGCAAAAATTAAATAGGCACTCTGTGCATATTGTTACGAGCCGAGATGATGCTTCCATGTAACGTTTCTATTATAAGGGAAAATAGACATTTACAATTATCCAAGATAAAGCTTAAGTAATGGTCATTTAACCTTGGTGACCATTTTGGCGAAATGGTAAAAAAGTAATGATTTTGGGCGAAAAAATGAAGAATCAAGAAAGTCTCGGAATCTTGGCTATATCTCGACTAAGAAAAAAAAAATGAAAAAATTGCTATGAAATTTCCTTGTGACCTCACACCTGGCTGAAACAGTTATAAATACTGATTGGTACGAAGTTGAAACCAGGAGGAGTCAATCGGGAAATCGATTGGAGGTAGTCAGAATTTGTTGAGTGTCTGGTTTCCACTCCATAACACGATTCTTTCACAAAACTGTTAATACTTACCGTTATGTTCAATATCAGTTTAATCCATTTGTAAGTCAACTCAAGGAAGATGACAACTGTATAGATATTTTCAACAAGTCTGAGTTACAGCGCACACCACCTTGGCATCTTGTTAGGATTGCACAATGTGTTCTGTGAGTAGATGTTAATGACCAGAGGCAGTAAATTCTCCTGACCACTTTGATTGATGATAATTCAACTGTGATTTCTACCTATGGGACAAATTGAAGGTATATTGATATAATCCTTAGAAAGAAGAACTACAGCTGAGTAATGAAAATCCTGTTACTACTATTCCTCAAACAAAGCAACTACACATGTCTCAGAGTTTGATAAATTAAACACAGTGTTGTATCGACGCCAACGATGGCCATTTCCAGCATTTTCTATGATAGACAGCTCTCATGTTCCATAACAAGGGTCGATACCGAGTAAATGTTTTCCACCCTATGTATATGTATATATATATATATATGAGGAGGGTAAAACTCTCAACTCTCTTAGAATTATTAATAGGGCTAATAATTGTTGAAACTTAATATTATTAATTGAGAAGAATTCAGCTATGTTATAGATTACAGAATGTAATATATTACCATTGATTGTGACGAAATACTATAATAGATATATTGAAAGATCTATCTTAAGTGGTAAATTATAGATATTTATGGAATATCATATTCTATATGCAATAGTTCTGTTTGGCAAATTCAATTGCTTGTGCAAATTTTTTTGTTGTGATGATTTCAGGTGACTATTATTAGCCCTTTTGTGATGATATGATAAAAGTTTAGTTTATTCAAGTTTCATTAAAATAAAGCTACCTAAAAGAATCTTCAACGTTTGAATTTTTTTTCTTCATAAATTTAACTATTTCTAGTGATGTTTAAAAACCCATTGAAATGTTCAACATTACTTTAATAACCATTTCAATTTTATCAATTGTATGCGATTGAGTGTATTTAATTTTGATGATGATTCTTCTATTGAGGATTACATATGTTCCAAAATATGTTATTTATTGTTGTCTCTTGAAGAACATCTCATATATTTTACTGTATTTAATGACATTATTCTACTCACCCATGATTTAATGAAATGCGGCACTATTTTTTTTATTTATCTCTATTAAAAGTCATTTTTCTTCTTATAAAATATTAATATTGCTTAGTTATAAATTTAGTATGATAATTAGTTTTATTCTACCAATATATTACTCTACAAATTCTAACATCTCAGGAATTGAAATATTTTAATATGTGAGAAAAAGAAGATTCAATATTAATTTCTAATAAACTTTTCCAGCTTCAACTTAGGGATAAAACTACTGTCCCTTTAGAACTAATGCATAAACTTCCTGATTTTGTATACGATTCACAAACAAGTTTGCATGGAAACACATTTAGTTATTCAAGCTGGCTACTCCAGGGAGCAATTAACAGTCCATCTCGAGATGCGTTTGTGAACATTGAGTCAAACTCTGTTCACGCTCAGCCGCTCATTTGTTTTATGCATAGCTTGAATAATTAAAGACATAAACAACACCTGGACAAAGCTTCGTCTTGTCTATTTGGGTTGTCATGCAGAATACTAATTTCTTCGTTGGATTTATTATGCGCAGTTGTTTAATATCTTAAGAGTAAATAAGCACATTGTCGAATTCTCAGGATAATATGTAATTAAACAAATATAAAGGTAAATTTAGTTGTACTAGACAATTCTAAATATAATAGTTTATAAATTCAGTTATATTTAAGTCAAATTTACAGATAAAAAATTTAAAGTGATATATAAACATTTTGCTAAAAAACTATAACCAAAAAAATTACATATTTAGCAATTTTCTAAAATTGTAGTGATTCTTTGACTTTTACAAAAATTTATTCCAAATGATTTTAAATAAGAATTTTTTTTTAATATTAAATTGTATATTGAGTTGAAAACACGTACTGGTTTTTAAATGTTATAGAGTAAAATAACGTGTAATGTTACGCTATGTTACGTACCGTTATTATTAAAAGATCTCTCAAAATGGATTCTTATATATATATCGCATATTATACATCAATAAAATTTATTTTCTCTGAAGAATTTCACTAAATTAATAAGGGATAAAGGTTGATCAGTTAATTTTTGTCTTTTACTTTTAAGGAGTGTCTTAGAAAAGACAATATTAATTGTTTAATAGTAAAAACAAATTAGATTATGAAACTTTAAAACAGGGAAAAGATTTCCTTCATATTTTAAATGAAAATTTTCTTTGATATTTAAGATGAAATGGACATTTCCTTGATACTTTAAATGGATAAGTTCTTAACGTAATGTTTTATAGAAAATATTTTAAAGATCAGAATCAATTATTTGTTTTCTTATTCATTCAAAAATATTCAAATTTTAAAAAGATTAAAGAAATCTTTAATTTTTTAGAAAGTATAAGACATTTCGTAAAATTTCCAGTATATGATATATAATTTTTTGGGAAGAACAAGTAGTGTAAACGATGTAAATGCAGTTTTAATACACTTTAATTGGAAATAAAGCAGTATTAAAAACTACATCTTAAACTTTAATCTAATGAGTTTGTATACTTTAAGTACTTGCTATGATCACAATATTTCATAATATATATATATATATATATATATATATATATATATATATATATATATTCATTCTGGATGGTTGAATTTTGTTAAAAAGTTCTGTTTGCAAAGAGAAAAATTGCTGGTTAAAAAAGATGTGATTGCAAGATTTCCTATTGGTTGAGAAGTGAGCTTCACTATGACTGCTATTGGCTGCCCTTGTCGGGAGAAAATTAAGTATAAAATAGGTGGGAGTGGTAAAATGCCTATGCTTTAAATGTAAAGGAGAAATTTTAGTTAATACGAGAGAAAATAAAGCGTTTAAAAAGTAACAATTTATATGAGTACATTTTGACCTATTTAAAAAAAAAGTGATATTGCATTTACTCACCACGTTGCATTAAGGCTTCAATTATAGCAAATTTTTTATTTGCGTTGCCTTTAGCGGCTCGGATTTTTGGAAGGTTAATTAAAAGACCTGGTAACAATGAGAATATTTCAGCAATACCTTTTAACTGGTCTATAGCTTGGAAGAAATTGTTAATAGGATTTAGGTTATTGTTTTAATTATAATAATGCGGAGTATTTTTGCGAATATTCGGAACTTCATCGGTATTCAGCGCCATCTGTGGGGATGGAGCTGCTGCTTGTGCGTAGATTACATTTTCTCTGATGAAGTTATTATTCCGCTTAATATTTTTAATGTTAGAGCCCTTGAGATGTTTTGAAAATAGTTAACATCCTCCGTATGATGCTGAGTGTCCTATAGTGTTACAGTTAAAGCAAATTATTTCTTCTATTTTACCATTAATTTGATAGTCGCGGGTGGGGTGGGCGCCAGCGCATTTAAGACATCTTGGGATCATGTGACAATTTTGTGAACTGTGGTGAAATAAGTTGCAGTTATAGCATTGTATAACTTTATTGTTTCTATAAGTATTAACTGTAATAGTCATATAACATAATTTGTTTCGAGCAAATATTTTTTGATTTCTTTCAGATCTGGGAAAAGTAACCATAAAGATAGGTAGGGGGGAGCTTCTTAAGCCTGTTTATTAATTGGTTTATTCTTATTGGGTTAAAGCCTAGTTCAACAATTTCTTCAATAATATCATTCATATACGTATCCCTTGGTAAGCCTTTTATAACAATTTTCAAAGGTCTCGAGTCTTCCGGTTGTATTACGTAAAATTCATATGGCTTAGTATTAAGGATTTTGACAAATAAGCGATATTCATCAAAATTATCAGTGTAAAGTTTTATGTACTTTCCCGAAAGACGAGTACGTAAATTGGCGAGCTCTAAAATTAATTTTTTAAAGTGATTAAGTAAGTTTAAGGTAATTCTTGCTAATTTTTAACATTTTTGGTGGAGGAAGAATTTCTTTCCTTGGTAGTTTTTTTGAGTTTCGGTCTGTTGAGTGGGATTTTCAAATTCATAGGAAGTTTGCTTATTATCATTTGAGGATAGGCTTCAGAATTTATTCTGAACTGGAATTTGAATTTGAGAGGAATTAATTAAATTTAGTTGGCGACAAGTTTTATTTTTACGAGGAGTAATAAATCCATCAGAGTCCGTATCCTTACGCTTATTCGAGTTTAGTTTTGAGGAGGGGTGAGGGGTGTGATGAATCGGGCAGCCAGCAGTTGCGCAAGGCGCTAGAGAAGTAAGTGTACTCAACCTTGAGCATTTTCAGTAGATTTTCCTTTTATTTGAGCCAGTACAAAATTGAAGTATATTCCGTAGATTCAGGGTCAGCATTGAAGGAGTCAAATAGAGCCCGACGATCTTGGTAACATTCCTTGAGTTTAGCAGCAACTTGATTTTGTTTTCTATTTCTCGTCTTTTAAGGCAGTAATTAGTGCAGTCTTCAGCGTGAAGAGAGGTAGATCTTGATCTTGCATAGTCAGATTGTTTCATATCCTGTTGATATATATTATTCATAGCCATTGTCAAGTTCCAAATAGTCCTAGACGTAGAGTTTCGAAAAAAATTGGAAAATAGTACTAAAGAGTGCTGTTTGCTTAAGTAACTTGTATCCAAATCAATGGAGAGCGAGCGCCATCTGATGTGCGTTATAGTCTCTCAGTGTCTTATCGTCGAATCGCGGATCGTAGATCTGTTTAATCTCAATAAAAAAATAGGCCGTATTTCGCAAAATATATATATTATATAATAGGGATATTCCATTAGTATGCGTGGTACAGGATTAGGGATTCTAGGAAAAACTAACAGGAGACAGGGAGTCTTATAGGGATCATTTTGACAGAGTTACTATCGTTGGAGAGTGGATTAAACCAGTTTTATGAGCGCATGATCTAATAAATAAAATCAGGAAAGAATGAGATCAGGAAATAAAAATGAACTTTTTACTTTTGAATTAGGGAATAAGATTAAATTATTCTGAAGAGAAATTATTAAATTAAAGTCAAATATATGTATGTATATATATATATAGCATTATTATTTGGATAAAATCAGTTATTTCTAGAGTTGCCAATTTTATCATAAAATTTTGCAGTTTGATTTTGAATTTACAAATTATTTTGAGAATATATATATATATAACATGAATATAAGTGAACACACGCATAAATAATAAAAAAAATTAAATCATATTGTAAACACGATGAAGCAGCCTATACAAAAAGGTGAATGTTATTATTAATTTATTCCTTCTATTAAATTATTATAATAAATTTATACAATATTAAAGCTGATCAATATTGCTTTTTTTTTTCAAAAATACTTAAACAAAAATGAAAATAAATTTCACAAAAGTAAATTTTAAAAATGTAACAAAATGAAAAGCAAATAGTGGATGTCGAATATTTCCCCGCATTTGAAGTAATTTTTCTCTTCTGAGAAGAATATTACTTCTGTCTTAATAATTCTGTTTTATTTTATAACAGTGCGATAAAAGGTACGATACTGATAAACAGTAAAATTTATTTTTCTTTGTGAAATGTCAAACTAAAAACAATCGGAATAATTTTTGATCATTTTCTATAAAGCTGTAGTTTAAGAAATGAAAAACAGTAAAAAAATTCTTAATGATGTGTAAATGACAAGACTGAAGCATATATTAATTTACATTATGCCTATAATTTTAACTATTTTTAAATTAAAAAAAGAAATATTTATTAGTATGAAATGAATTATCATTTTAAAAATCATATAATTTAATAATTATCCTCGCAATTTCTTACACATTAACACTGTTTTTCTTCTCCTCTAAAATATTTTTTTATAAAATCTTTAGATATATTACCATTCATTAATAAAATAATTTCTCTTAAGAAGCGTAAATTAGATAACATTTTATATGTTTTTGAACTGAAATATCCTTACCTATATTTGAATGTTTATGGAAAATGAGGTATATGCAAAACTACCATAATTTTTAAACCCCAATACTTGCGCATTCATTTCATAATATTTTTAATACCTGACAAATCTTGTTGATTATAATCTGTGACAATCAAATATATTTAATTTCCCTTAGTTAGTTACTAAATTGCAGTTAATTTTCTATCGTCTATATGAATATTTTAAAACTCTTTTTGTATATCTAAATTATTATATTATAAGATTACGACTGATAAACTGCATTACAGAGCTTTTTTTAAAACTATATATATACATGCTCTTAACAAATAATAATAAAAAGAATTTCCCTCAGGAAGAAGTTAAAAGAGATTGAAGTTTCTAGAAAAAAATTGGCAGCAGGGATAAACATTGCAAGAAAAAGAATAAATTTATTTCGGGAGAAAACCAATTAAACTTTTTTTCAGTATTATTATTCTGACTTAAACTAGACAATTTTCCTTCCTCATTTCAAAAAAAAAAAAAAGTTACTTTATCATTTGTTTTATAATTGTAATCGACTTTTTCTTTTTTCCCGTTCTATTTTGAAGTCAATTTTAGCTAAATAAAAATCTAATTTTAGATGCTTTAATAAGATCCTTTTTTTTTTCATTTTCATTCAGTGCAGAGTCATCTTAGAGTTATATTCGTTAATATTCAAATTTAAAGTAGAATAACAATCGCAATTTTTATGTTGTACTATTTTCAGTCCTATTAAAAACAATGTTTTGTAAAATTGCGATTCTAAAAAACATTTCCTTAAGTAAAATAACTTAAAATGATAAAAATAAATTTCGTTTAACAAGGAACAGAAACTATTTCTCTGTACATTATTTTTAATCTTATGATACGTATGTATTGCTTTTAATTTTATAAAGTACCTTTATGCTAAGAAATGAAATGGTAGTTATAATCTTGATATGCTTATGCTTAAGATTTGTTTATTCAAATTCTGCAAGTACATTTTTTTTTAAATCTTATTGTGGCTTCCTAAATAATTACAAAATCATATACTGTACAGTTGTCAACAAATTTTGCTCTCAATTCTCATCGCAGATAGATAAAACTGACGATATTGTTCTGAAAGGGAATTAAATTATGAGATAATGGATTGTTTAATTAACATAGACAATTAACTTTAAAAACTTCAATGAATTTTTTTTCTAGAATTTAGTTTTTAAAAAATAAAATAACTTAAGAGTTTTCAAATAATTTTTGGCCAAAATATTAATTTTTATAAGCGTTTCATATAATTTTTTATAATTTCATTATATAGATCTTTTTTTATTTCTCTTAACTGTTATTATGATTTAAATAAAAAATATTTTTATACTTCAAGAGAATCATATTTTTATTATATTACGTCCCCATTTAGCAATTGACTGCTACCAAATTTTCATTCATGAACATGTTTTACTATGGGAACATAAAATTTCACATGAAATATAACAAAATAAAAAAGTATATACTCAACCTCATGAATTTAATTCACAATTTTTTTCTTTCCATCGAATTTGTACTATTTTCGCCAAAATATTTCAGAATAATTTTGAGAGAAAAATAAGTTACTGCCTTAAATTAATATTAAGAATTGGGATAATTTATACAAAGAAATGTTAGAGGATTTAAACATCCATAATCAAAATTTTTAAATAAATATGATATCAATAATCTCAAAATGTTCAATCTTGGTGTATATATTATATAGTCTTGACGTGCATTCCGTACAATCTTAATGTATAAAAAAATTTTCAAATAAGTATAATAAAATATAAAACGATTATATACATATTGTAAAAATTATATTAAAATAGATTAAATTGGTGTATGAATTTTTTCATAAAAAGAACTTGAGGAAAATTTTTATTATGGAAATTTTCTAATAACAGTAATGGCTCGAAGCTGGCAAGCACCAAAGGCGCTGAGGTAAGGCGTTCGTCTTCCGAACGATAGTTTCCCGGTTCAAAACCGAGTGCCGACATAATAATTCACCCTGGTGTTTTGTTCAATTGCTCATTATCATATCTTCTATATAATTTCTAGAACCTTCCAGAATATTCTTTATGTTTCCAAAGCAGTGTTCTGGAATATTCTCATGTAATATATGTGTTCTCAGCCTAATGTTGCTTTTCTTAGTCTTCCAATAAATCTCATTATTCACTTATGTATTGTATGTTCAATTCCCCTTGCTTCAATACCCACGTAACATTTTTGGGGAGACGCGAGGTATAACGACTACTACATCCTAGAACCGCATACTACGTTAAAAAGAAGTAATCATCTGCAAAATATTTCTCTTGAGTTCGGACTAAGTTCGAACCCTAAAAGAGCAAATAGATCAAAAGAAATGGCCACGGAAACCAAACTCATGGTTATAACACCCCAAGTGTATCACACCATAAGTTCCTGTGTGTTTCGCGAAGACTATGATCAAAATTCAAACAAGTGGCTGAAGAAGTATGACAGAGTAGCAAAGTACAATAAATGGGTTGAAAGATTCTTCCTGGAAAACGTATACTTTTTCCTGAAATGGTTCGAGAATTATGAAAAACTTCTAACTCATGAGACCATTTCAAGTCGGACCTCACCATTTTACTCAAGTCGGCCAACCACTTAACTCAACAGTTGTGAAAAGGTAGGGATCAACGATTGAGCCTGAGCCTAGAGACACTGACCTCTGACGAACCTGCAAAAAACCAAAATGTCTGTTTTCATTATAGTCGACCGGGACATGTTGTTCGTTAGTGCAGGGAGAGCAGGGCCGTCTTCGACGCATACAGAACCAACAGACGAAACCCCGCCGAACTAAGATCCAAAGTTAGAAACCCCACCAACAACAGCCGAATTGCCGCCAAAGCCACCTCATGGAACTGATCTCGAGGTCGACCCCCCGACAGACCGCTTCAGATCGCCGTCACCATACCTAAATTTCAACTCATCGCCCAGCTGTCGCAATGAGGAAAATCAGGCACCACGACCTTCCTAGGACGTGGAATCATCGAAGGTGAAAATTCTCCGCCCACTACGAAGGTGATCGGAAGTGATCAAGAAGTTATTATCGGCACCCATCCATCCCATGCTCTAGTAGACTCTGGAGCATTTTCCTCTGTCATTTCTCAACCATACAGATACTGACTTCGAAAAGTTATGTTCCTATATAAAGAAAAGACCCTTCTTAAATTTGCTGATGGAAGCTATATCCAACCTCTAGGAAAGTGCACACTTCGTCTTGAAATTAATGATCTGATTCAACCTTTTGAACTTACAGTAAAACCAAATTATAGACATGACATCGTCCTTGGTTGGGATTTTCTGGAGACATCACAAGCCGTGATAGACTGAAAGAGATCTGAACTGACGTTGGAAGACATTGTAAATGAACTGCAAATTTTCAAACATGAACCTTATATGCTATAGACGAATCCATTATATCTGCTCATTCTGTCACCAAAATTGATCTCGCCACTTTCAGAGTATTAGATCAAAATATCGACGTTATAGAGCAAGGAAATAAAATGTTATTCCTCGAAAGGAATGCCTTTTGGTCTATGTAATACTGCAACAAAATTTAAAAGAATGATAGACAATCTACTACGTCACTTAAAACGGACGATGTACCTCTGTTACCTGGGTGACATCATGGTGTTTTCCGAAACCTTTGAAGAACATCTTGAAAGGTTAAGTATAGTTCTCAGTTGCATCCAAGAAGCTGAGTAGGTTCTCATTTATAAGAAATGTTACTTTGCCTCCCGAGAAATCAAAGTTTCGACCATCTCATTTCAGAAGATGATGTGCGACCTTAAATGGACAATATAAAATCTGTCAGCTGTTTTCTGACCCCAAAGAATTTATGTGGCATTAGAAGCTTCTTGAGACTCTATTTACCGTTGTTTAATTTAAGAGTTTTGCTATCAGTCTCTAGCACTTCAGGGACTGGTGAAAGAGGATTCTAAATTTTGTTGCTGTCCCTAACAAGCCACTGTCTTTCACAAGTTGAAGAAAGTACTTACTTCTGACCCTATTTTAGCAATGTTCTACAAGAGGGCTCTCATTAGAATACATGAAGAAGTTAGTGGTTTACGGAATCAGCCAGATCTTTTACAATTACAAGGAATGCAAGAGAGAGTGATTGTTTATGTCTCACGGACACTTTCTAAACCAGAGAAAAATTATTCAACAACTGAAAGGTAATGTCTTGCTGTCGTATAGACAGTCAACAAATTCCGGTCGTATTTTTTCGGGAAGCAATCTAATGTGATAGAACCATCATTTTCTGTGTATGTTAATTAATCTTAAAGACCCTTCGGGTAGATTAGAGATATGGACTTTGTGCTTTCAAGAATGTCCAACATGTCCATTATGAATAAGCATAAAGACACTGAAAGCCTTTCTCGAAATCCGTTGGAAGATAATATTGACTTCTCTGAAGAAGGCAAAGTCCTTGACTCATTCTCGACTTAGAGGCAGAACAGAGAAGGATTCAGAACTTGAAAAAAATTATTTCTTCAACAGAAAAATCAGAGCCAATAAGAACAACTTATGAACTAATTGATGGAGAACTTTACAAAAAGAACTTTGATCCGAATGGAAGATGTGGTTACCGGTCTTTCCGAGACACTTACGCAAATATATACTCCAATATTTTCATGGCTCTCTTAAAGTAGGCTATTTAGGATTAGTCAGAACGTATGACAAAGTAGGGAAACGATTCTATTGACCGGGTCTTTATCGCACTGTACTTCGATATGTTACACACTATTGTGAATGCCAATTAAGATATACCCTTCCACTTCAGTCGGCCGGTTATCTAACATCTTTCTATCCTGCAGTTACATTACTCCATTGGATCGAGATAGACTTGCTTGTACGATTTCCAAAGTCACTGAAGGGTAATAAATGAATCATTGTCTTTACTGATTACTTAACTCAGTATGCAGTCACGAAGGCGTTTCCTACTGCTGAAGTCCCAGAAGTAGCCAAATTTCTCCTTGAGGACATCATTTTAAAACATAGAACTTCAAGAATAATCATTACAAACCGTGGGTAAATGTTTCAATCGAAATTATCTGCGGAACTTAATCACCTCTTCAATGTTTCTCACTGGATGATGACTCTATACCATCCCCAAGCTAATGAGATAATAGAGCTCTTTAATAAAATATTAACAGATCGGCCGTCATGTACGTTGAAATAGAGCAGAAAGATTGGGACGAAATATTGCATTTCGTTACTTTTGCGTACAAAACCGCGAAGCAGGACACAACCAGGTTCATAGCGTTTTATCTGAAATGGAATCGAAGTCGAGACGATACTTGATATTATGTTCCCGATTCTCACTGTAGAAACTGAAGGAGACTACACTTCTAGATTACTATCAAGAGCCGAAGAATCTAGACAGCAGGCGAGTTTAAGAAACTTGGAAGCACAAGAAAATAATCGAAAGCGGTATTGTGACGTTGGGCTATTCGCGATTTTCTCTTCACTATCTTTGGGGACTTTAATCGAGATTGATTACATGAAATAATAATTTCTTCCCAACCCAAATGAAACGTGATTATGTTAATTGGATGCAGGTGGAAATAAAGTGAAGTAAGTCAGATGTAGTGATTTATAAGCAAAGCGAAATAAAGAGGATAGAGGAAGAATGTAGTTAACTCTGAGTATATTTCAAACAAGAAGCCGATAATATCAAGAGTAGTTACTGGTTAATGCTGTCGCTGAAGATTTGATGGATAAAAGCAACCCCAACTGAAAGGGTTTGGTAAGAACGCATTATTTCAATAATATTTGAATTGGTAGGTCAATCTTATAGTGCAGAGAGAGCTATAACTTATTAAATATTATATTATAGTAGTTGATGAATAAATAGTTGAGTTGGAGCAGGTTTATGTGTCTTTGAATCAGTTATTGACTTTTAGAGTTATAGTTAATTATATTACAGCACAAGAATCGGATAGAAGTAACCGTACGTTACAATATGACTCCAAACATCGAATAGTCTTCTATAAATCTGGAGATCTCGGTATGGATTTTCACACCTGTACGAAAAGTAGGTCTGTCGGAAAAGTTACTTAAAAGATACTTTGGTCCTTATCAAGTCATACGATGACTCTCTCTATCTGTCCCTAACCTATCACGTTCAAGACTACAAACCCAGTTCGCGACGCCGACATTCAGTAGATGTGGTACCCGTTCTTCGAATGCAGTCCTACTATGATCCCAAAGCATATATCCAGTTTCCAAATTATTTTACTGCTTCTGATGAGCTTAATCCTAGACGAAGTGCATCCAGCCGCAGACGAAAGTCGCTATCTTGTCATGTATATTCAAGACACATGACATGTTCACGAACAAGAGTCTTACCACAAAATTCTGTTAAACAGAGGGCGCTGTGTTTTTCGAGAGAAGAGCATTGCCTCGAAGCATGTAAGATCCAATTGCGCAGAGGTAAAGCACTCGTTTACAGAGTGAGAGTTCCCGGTTTTAAAATCCAGTGCTGATATAAAAAATTCAGGATAACGTTTTGTTTATTTGTTCGCTGTTATCTCTCTTCTATAATTTCTAGTTAGAACCTTCCGTAATATTCTTTATGTTTCCAGAGCAGTATTCTGGAATATTCTCATGTAATATATTAACTCATGTGTTCTCAATCTGAGAGATTTCTCAGCCAAATGTAGTAGTTCATAGTCTACTAATAAATCTTGTTATTCATTTATCTATTATGTGTTCAATTCAACTGATTCAAAATATCTACGTGATACTGTACTAAGGCAATTTATTTTTTCATGCGCATATTATTATAATAATAATTTTTTTATAGATATTCAAAAGTGAATATCAACCTAAATGAAAAATAATTGTTTAAATATTTAGAGCTAAGAAGATGTATTTTTTCGTTTTATTTAATCATGATAAATCTTAGTAACTGAATTACTTTATTTACCTAGAAAATTAAATAACAATTGTATTTAATTTAACTTTATATGATTTATTTATCAATTGCATAACAAACTAAATAATATAGTGTAATGCATTTTTCTTGATTCATTTATCTTTAGTAAATTCAGATTAGTCTTTAAAAAAGGAAAGTCTCTAAGTTTCATTTGTACTTTTAATTGGTATTACGAAAATCTAAAAGTTTTACAAGAAGAAATGAAGAAAAGACCGCTCAAATATAGCATTACTTTTTTCTCCTAATTTAAGGGTGTTTTTTTGTGCGCATGCTTTCTGTATTTTCAGAATTATATGGACTTAGTATATATATCTAAATATTTTTTTTTCTTTTACAAACAAATAAAATGAAACCTTCATAAAATTAAAAAAGTTATTGCTTACAGAACATGATTTGTATATTTTACCGTCACATTTAAAAACTCATGTGTTTTTATAAAAACAACTGTTAACTGCCTTTTTCCATAGAAAACAAATGTCGAGCCTCTTTAAAATTTAATAATATTTCTTCAGAATTCTCTTAAGCACTTAAATTCTTTTAAAAACAACAAGAGAAGAAATGAAACTAAAACTTTCAATTTTCTAAAATGCTTCTAGAGGTTGCTCTCACTGTCAGTAGTGAACCATTATCAAATAAAATTACACATTTTTCTCAAAGAAATATTGTCAGGCTTCTGGCGGCTTCTACGTGGTTCCATCGAATAACGTTTTTCTTCCCCTATTGACATATTTCAAAAATCAAAAAAAGTCATTTTTGAATTTAATGAGTTGCTTAATCCTGAAAGCTGTATTTTAGTTTCTTTAGAACTTTTTATGTAATACAAAGTCTATTGAATCCGAAATTCCCTAAAATCTCCTTTGAAAAAGATATTAGAGGCATTAAGTTATTGTATCAAATATTAAAATCCTTTCAACCAAAATGAGACGCAAGATTTATTTTTAAAAAGCATTCCCTTAATCATCGTCTAGAAAGAATGTGAAGGGTATTTCTTCTCCTAAAACATTTTTCTTATTTAAATTCATGTAAAATGAATGTATGGGGGAAACAAAAAAATATTTTTTGCGTTTAATGAATCATTATTTGGCAACATTGATGTAGCAAAAATATTGCTTAAGAATAAAAATAATTTTATGGTGATATTAACAGCTTTTTGTGCTGCTTTTAAGGGAAGTATTACTATTCTGAGTTACGCAAAGTTCATACAAATACAGAAAACTGTTAAGCACTAACTGCTACTTTAAATGTTAGTATATTTATTTCATTCATTTCGAAAAATATGTAATGATAAACGAAGTTGATTTTTTATCAAATTAAAAGATAAACATTTTAATCTCTCTTTTAGTATAAACGTATTTTAATTTCAATTATTTATCTTAATTTTTTTTACCTATTAATATTAATAAAAAGTCCTGAAAGTAAAAAAAAATGATGAGATAACTTTACATTAAAGTTTTATTAGCCTTGCTGGATTTATGTCATTTTCAATCAAAGACAAGAACATTATAAGATTCATAGAGTAATTTATTATAGCTTAGTTTTTAAGTGTTAAAATACTTTTCATATACCATGTAAAATATTATTATTATGTTTATAACGTCACCTTCTTTTATTCCAAAAAATAAGTATCTAATTTTCTTCATATTTTTTTTAATTGAAATGCTGCAGTGCAAAGTTATATTATATTTGCATATTTATGCATTTCGAAATTTCGTACAATTACACAACTTTCGGTACTAATCAGAGAAATTAAAATTATTTGAATACTTTTTAGTTATCTATGAGGCAATAAATTACTTAAAAAGATTAATTAATTAATCAGAATGTGTACGTAAGCTTCACCTTAAGCATTTTAAATCAATCCTTCTCTCTACAGTTGAAATACCAGAAATATTCTCAGAACTCTCAAGCTAGTATTATCTCCAAAAAGTAATATTTCCAATCAGATAATAAAAGTCACTGTTCTCTTTTATTTCAGAAAGACAAATGACGTGTATAATCTCTTGAATATTTTAAAGCATAATCCGCAATGAAATTGCTTTGATGGAGAGAAAAGTTGTTTAATGGAACCCAAAGCAGTTTCTGATAAACCAAGTCCCTGCTCCGACGAAATTTATAGACATAAAATGAATTATGCATCACAAATCTTGAATTCTAAATGATGTCACGTGACCATGAAGCATATTTGATTAAATTAATTTAAATTTCAGTTGATAAAATGTACATGAGAATCTGTCATATTTTGGGCTACAATTCTGTAATCGTGCTAGGTACCGAAGCGGATATGACAGATTTCAAAATGCTGGTAACGAATCCAGAAATTCCATCCTCCAGCTTCAAGATTAAAACTTAATTTCAGTTTTCACTTTCTTCGTTACTTGAATAACGATCTTTCAGATTATTGAATTTAATAGCTTTAGTTTCAATTGATGTTACTAAATATCCCGTTTTAAAGGTTATATGTTCAAAAAAAATATATTCTTCGTTTGAAAATAAGAATATTTATATTCTTCTAAGAATTAGATCATAAGTATAGGAAAACTTAACCTGAATAATCCCACATATCCCACAGATATCTATGACTTATTGATATCTGTAAGATGATTTTTTATTTTGCCACTGCATTCTTTGATAAGTCTAATTCGACTACGAAGGATTTTTTCCAGTTTCTAGTATTCGAATTTGCTATGTTTGTGTATTTTACAATGAGAGTTATGGCTTTCATTCATAATCTTTCTTAAATATAAGAATACAATAATAATTTTCAATGGAATTCTAACTAGCCAGCAAATATTGAACTAATGCATTTATTTCAATATAATTAAATTCAGAAAATGCGGAAATATAGTAAAATACTTCTGCATCAAATTACTTTTTGGGATGATTTTTATGACTGGTTCCATATTTAATGCAATTCTTCATTTTAAAACATTTATCGGCATGCAAGAAAGCATCATTGTAAGCATAGGAAAACTAATGAAAAATATTATTGGCAAAAATTAGTGATGTATTAATAAAAGAAATGCTTTTTAAGAAAAAGTCTGTAGAGCGTCCTGAAAAATAGAAATTTTACACCTTTAAACTTTGATACATAAAATTACCATCATAAGCAAAATTAGGTTTTGCCTAAATTACATCTTTAAAAATGTCTCTTTCCGCAGAAAATAAAAGGAAACATAGTCCTTGACATGTACAATTGTTGTGTTTAGATGTAGAGCTATAGAGTTTAAAGGAAACAAAAGGCTTTTTTAGGGATTCTGCTAGGAATTTGAGATAATTTTGCAATGTTACATGTATGCAGCAATCAATGAAACCATCCTGGAATTCTAGATAGTTAAATGATAAATTAAATATGTAAATATTTCTGGATCAGAAAAAGAAATTTTACTTTTTGATTAGAGTGACAAAAATTATCTTCGAGTTTCTGTTACATATATTCTTAAAGTTCCCCTGCCCATGACATGAAAACTTTGATATTTTATTTATTTGCAATAAAAATCAAAACTAAATGTACTCCATTTCGAAAATATTTTTAGGGTAAAATTAAATAAATTTTTATGTGTGAGTCTGAGTACATTTCACTGACATATAAAGCCTTTACTATTTTATTTTATATTGTTACCTTATAAAATTTTTTAAATGATTTATTATCCAAAAAGACATATGAATTGACAAAGAAAATGATAGCAAGAAATAGTATTTTATAAGGCAGAGAATTTTTTTTTAATATCTGTACATGGATTGAGTAATTTTGTAATGTCATTTTGAAAGTTATATTTCACGATACTCATTCATTTTATACAGATTCTTTCGATATTGATCACCAATGTATATTTTCAAAATCATGAAACCAAAAATAATTAAATACTTAACTCCAAACATAAATATCAAAATAATTAAAATGTTAATTCCTCTTTTTTCACTTAAACCCATCTTAAAAGGTATTTATGTGAATATGGATATGAATAAATCACATGAAAAATCATAAGAAATTTGTTTCATTTAAAGTATCTATAATTTTACTATTGAGATAATTATGAAATGGTATATAATATGATTTAATAAAAAAATTTTAAATTCTGTTCAAATGTGGATTTTAATGCAAAAGTTATTATTTATACTGAAATTAAAAACGTTTTACAATTGTCAACAAACTAGAATTTTATATTTATCTCAAATTTAACTATTAATAAACTTATGGTAAATACGTATTAAAAGTTCATGTATTGCGATATGCGAAAATATTTCTACGTTTTCCTGCATTCATAAAATTATTTCTTATTTTAATTTAAATGATAAAAATGTATATGCAAAAATTTATTACAATTTACATTAATTATTAAACTTAAGTAAATGATGATACATACCTGTATTACGTATAAAATTTCCTTTTGAAATGAGAAATATTAATTATCTGCTACTTTAAAAAAATATTGAATTTCAGTCTTTCAGCTCGATAAATCATTTCCAATTTTTTTTAAAAAAAAAAAAATTTCAAGTTTTTATTGTAAGGGTCTTTTTTACTCAGCATAAACTCTATAGTAAAATAATAGTCATAAAAAAAATTTTATGGATATTCGCAAAATTCGAGAACATATATTCTTAAAAAAAAACCAATCACAAAAGAATTTTTTTTAAACAGCAGTGAAAAGGCATGTCTGCCTTCAGGTCACAAAAGAAAAAATTTTTAATTCCAAGTCGCTTTAATAATACCCTTCAATTTCTTTTATTAGTAATTTCAGCGTTACTTTTTTCACTGAAACCCATTGTCTTTCTAATATTTTTGTTGTAATCGTTCCTACATTTATTATATATAAAAAATAGAAGTATTAGAAGAAAAAAATCCAAATTCCACCTCATAAAGGTATTTCTTACTGTACGTCATTTTTACTACTTCGTATTTGGAGAAATCATCAAAATCAACGACTTGTAACTTGCGATCTGTTAAAATAAATCGAATATGTTATGTACCATTCAGTAGATTGATTTCTCAGCTTCCCAGTGGTTTATAACATATTGCCATGTATTGACTGAAAGGAGGAAACAGTAAGAAAAAGCTACAGCTTCTCAGTCCGTCTCGCACCTAGCAAAATATACTGCTGTTTGTAGAAAATGCAACACCATGAAAGAATCATCAGAATCAAATGAAATTTAATGCAGAAACGACTTGTACTGATACAAATAAATGATGAAATTTTCAAAACAAAAGAAACAAATTAAGCGTCCGAAATCAGTATTTGGTGCAGCCACCATGCGCTGCAATAAGTGCTGCTATACGACGTGGCATGGAGTCAAACAGATGTTGAATATCTGCTTGAGGAAGAGAATTCCATATCGCTTGTATGCGCAACCAAAGTTCGTCTTTGGAAACTGCAGGACGCGGATCACGAGCGAGACGCCGACCAACCATATCCCACACGTGCTCAATAGGCGACATATCCGGTGAATAAGCAGGCCAAGGAAGAAGTTGTGCTGAACAGAAGTCTCGAACAGTCCGCGCAACATGTGGGCGTGCATTATCCTGCTGAAAGATAGCTCCAGGGATGCCTTGAAGGAAAGGAACGACTTCGGGCTGTAGCACTTCACGGACGTACCTGTTGCTATTGAGATTACCCTCAATTCGTATCAAATTGGATCGTCCATGATACGAAATCGCACCCCAGACCATAACTCCGGGTGTTCGACCACTATGTCGTTCAATAATACACTCAGGAAGGCAGCGTTGACCGGCATAACGTCTAACACGAACACGGCCATCATGGGTCCACAAATTGAAGCGTGATTCATCTGAAAAGACAACTTGGTGCCAATCAGCTCGCCTGTCTCTGTGCTCAAGAGCCCACTGCCGACGCAGCCGTCGATGATTCGCCGTGAGGGGAATCCTGTATAAAGGCACCCTTGCACGCAATCCACGGCGCAGCAGACGACGACGAATTGACGAAGCCGACAATTGTACACCTGTAGCAGTAGACCAACGTGCTGCCAGCTGCCTGGAGGAAGCTGTGCGATCATTCACCGCCATGCGGAGCAGGTGTCGATCATCGCGCTCTGACGTCACCTTCTGTCGTCCAGTGCCTGTTTTTCGAGTTGTTCGGTGCTCGTCGGTCCACTGCTTCCAAACTCGCATCACTGTGGAACTGTTCCGCTGCATACGAGCTGCTATTGCGCGATAGGAAAATCCTCCTTCTCGAAGGCCGATTATCCTCCCTCGTTCAAACTCCGTAAGTTGCTTGAATTTCTTATTCTTCCGTCGTGGAGGCATACTCAGGTCTCACTAAACGTTTGCCACTAACAAATAATCATAGACTTTTTTCAACGTCCCGCTACAGCACTTTATTTATACGCTTTCAGCATCAATTCAGAGGGCGCTGCGCGCGCCGCGCACGCGCGATGGCTCTGAAACTTTATTAATTTGCATAATATCCTATAATTGACATTTGCTGCGAATTTCATTTGATTCTGATGATTCCTTCATGGTGTTGCATTTTCTACAAACAGCAGTTTAATAATGCATTTGAAATATGCGATCAGCTGGCAGCCGACTGAGTAAGCAAATGGGTTGACAAAATTGGTCATAAAATATGCTGTATACCATATTAAATGTAACTGCACAGCATCATGCGTACAAATCCTTTCTTTATTTATTAAAAAACTAATAGGAATTCAAAAACAGAACATAGCACATTCTGAATCTATGTTCCTTATATTAGATACTGTTTTTTTAATCTAAAATCAGTGATGTACTAAATGTTTTGGATAAATTATCTGTCTCAATTTTAAAATACATTCATTTTGATTTTTCTTAGTTTGTGTATGTCCAAAGTATTTTGGGTATAATTTTTTTTTCTATTTAATAGTCTTTTTAGTCAAACGCTTTGTTATACGCAAAATTCATTACATCTTTTCATAATGATGTAATTTATACTGTAATTTTATCTCTTTTGTTTCATCTTAAGCATCCTAATAGTAACAAAAATAAAAATAAAAATTTCGAAAATACATACGTAGCCGATTGTGCTTTTAAAATTAACACTTACAAAAACTCCTGCAGTGAAGATATATATATATTAATGGTAAATTTGTATACATATGATATTATTTATTTATATTATGATAATTGTATTTAGAGATAAATAAAGAAGAAGTCTTCCTTTACTAAAATGATAACTTTAATTAATTAAAAAAATCAGAAAAGAAGTCATTCTCACATTATTTTGGGTTGAAACTCAAATTTAAAATTGTTCATGATAAAACTGATATTTTATTTCATTTGCTACATCTAAAATATCCTAAAAACTACCATACGTAGCCATTTGTGAGTTTGAGGCGAACAAAATGAAAAAATTCGTAATGTTTAAAAATATGTAAGAATCTGTTATATCTCAAAAAAATTAAATAACAAAACTAGAAATAAAATAAATTTAAAAAAATGTAGAGACTAAAATAGTAATTTTAATTAATTTAAAAAGTCAATAGTGAAGTCATTTCTACATTATTTGAGTTTTAAACACCAATGTTTGTTTTTAATTGGCCACGTAAAACCGGGCGTTATTAGGTTTTTTGATAATAATAAAAAATGAATAAATCGATTAATATAGACATATCAGCTGAGTTTTTTATAAATAAAATTTGTCATTAAAGCAAGCAACATCCATTAATACCTACTCAGAAATTAATTCAGTATTGTTTGTTACATGCATTAAATGTAAAGGAAGCATAAAATTATCTCCTCATTTTACAAAATTGCATGACTTTTATTAATTTCAATTCGTTTTGATGTATTTTCAAAAGCATCAATAGTCAAATTCTGGAAAAAGACTTCATTTCCCAACTTTTTTTTACAGTGGATAAACAAAATACATTTGAAATTGGTTTTTAATGTATGCATTACAAAACCTGAAAAGAAATGCTTTATTTTCTTTGATTATTATCTTATTTCTGAAGTTAATTTTCCACTAATTTTTCATGAAAATTATTTCTTATAGATTAGAAAATAAAATTATTAAACTATATTCACTCGCCTATACATATGGTTCCCATTTTATGAGATATCATTATTGAAGGTAAATGATTACAACGGAATATAAAATACGAATTAAATTATATTAACTTGTGTTTGGCAAATGACGCAAAAGAAAGATGTAAATTTAATATTTTCATAATCCTTTTAAAAACACAAAAATTACTGGTACACACAAAAAAATAGATTTATTAAAGATTAAATTCTATTGTTTTCCAACTAAGAATTGCTAGTATTGTTATTTATTACAAGTAAGAAATATAGTTGTATAACAATATTATAGTTTTGTTATTAGTTTTAGCTAATTTAACTTATGTAATGTAATTACTGCACTTCTTTTTTAACTAGGAATTTTAACAAAAATCTTGAATACGCTTTCCTCAGTACAACAATACCATACTTGCATTATATTTTTTTATATAAATTTACTACGCTTTACATTCTTAATTTTAAATGAAAATCAATCAAAATATAAAAAATACGTATGTAATGTAGCCCATGAAATAAGTTATTTTAATTTTTTAGAATCAAACAGTTCCATTTTTTTTACAGATGTCAGTCTTTCCTTCTGAAGAAAGGAATAAGAACTAAGTAAGATAGATGACAATCAATGTGGAATCCGAAACTCTTTTTCCAGCTCTAATACACAGTTCTTTTCATTTTTTGTAGAAAAAAAGAAAAAGCTTATGATCTGGCAACGAATGGAGTTTCTAATGAATGTGTCAAAAGTTAAACAAAGGGATTTGAAATGTTTAAAGTCTTTAGACCGATCTTTTAAGTCAAGTTCAGAGACAGAGAGCTGTAAAAGTTTATAGCACACATTGCAGAAGCACTTAAAACTATATTTCTGAAGAAAGAATCAGTATAAATAATAGTATTTAAAGTGAAGCTCCTTAAGTGTCTAGGTTATAGCTCCTGGTCAAGATGAAATGTTTTTTTAAGTACCACTTTGAGAAAAAATGAAATCTATAAAAAGAACAATAATATAAACCTCTAATTATACTTAAAAAGAGTTGAAAAATAATTTAAAGTGGGTTTATTATAATTATCATTGTATTAATATGTTTCATCCTTCATAAGAAATCATAAATAATAATAAAAGTATGACTAAAATACTATAAAAAATTAAGTATTCCAAGTGAAGACGTGGAAAATATTAAACTTATAAGATTATATCGTTTTCTAAGTCTACAAGTCACTTAAGAAATCTAATCATTAATATTTTAATAAGAAATTTATAAACTTTATTTTTTAAATTAAAAGTTCTAGCTTAATATTCTACAAATATTTCTGTTATAAATTGAAATGAATAAAAAAAAAATATTTTCCTTTCCTGCAAAAAACATAAATTTGATTATCGTGTTTGCTTTCCTTCAACTAACCTTATGGTCATTTTTATGACATTATTTTATTCAAAAGCCTCGAATTGTGAATTATATAAATCAGCTTTCCATTCATATACAAACTGAAATATAATAAATAGGATACCATTACGGAAGAGGTTGAAGGAAATCAGCAATAGTAAAGGATGTTGGAGGAGCTAGTATGCGTAAAGAAAGAGATTATGCAGTACCTAACATTAAAATCGGATTAATTTCTGACTAGAACCCTCTTTTAAAACCATTTCAAATAAGTAATTGTTCTTGATACTCATTGTTGAGAACGCATGAAAACTATTGCTGCACATTTATAATAACTGAGATCTGGATTGTTATAAGCATCTGAGATAATTATCAATTTGATTTCCTGTACTGACTCTTTCCTGAGGAAACTGAGCGATTGTTCAAAAACGTGATAGTAGCGAAACCGGGGAGTCACAATAGCTCCCAACATCTGCCCCTAGATTCGAATCCTTCATGGAAACGTCAATTTGGTCAGTTCAATTTATCAATGAGAAAGGAAGTACCCTCGATTTTTTTAATAATATTGAGGATACTATTGAATATTATGTTATTCCAGATGATTTAAAATATTCTTATTTAAGAATTAGGTACTTAAGAATTAGGTTAAGAATTGGGAATGGCATTTCTTCACATTCACACTGATCTAGTTCTGGAACATTTTATACATTTGATAAGTACCAGTCTGATATTTTTCTTTACAAATTCTTTCCTGGGGATGTTAATTATGTTGTGACCGTGAAAATACTTGTTATTAGAGAAGCCAAACATTATAACTTTTTTAAATTTATTAATTTAAAAAATACTTTTGAAAAATAAAACATACACATGAAAGTAATACTTTCTAACAAAACTTAATAGAATAACTATGTTTGCAATACAAATGTGAAGAAACCTATTTGATAAATTAAAAGTGCGAGGAGTTATCAAATATGGAAGTTTATTGAAAATGTATATTGTATTCTTTAATTTGCGTTTTAGGTGTAACATTTCTTGCAGAATTATAAAAATATACATAATTTTAAAAGAAAATTTTATATGGAAAAGCAAATAAAGAATGTTCTTATATCTCGTTTCCAATTATTGCATAAATAGGATGTAAATAAAAAAATAAGTACATGATAAGATTGAAAATCAAATTTACTTAACAAACTGTCAAACGATAAACGTTTCTTATTAGAAATACTTACTTTAAATTAATTTAATAGTAAATCATATTCCAGAAATGTATTAATACAAAATTTCAAAGGACAAATTTTTTTAAAAAAGGCTTATCGCTGATGATTCCACAAAAAAAAATTTCTTGCATTTATCTAGAAATATTTTTTTTCTTATCTTAATATTAAAAATATTTGGAAAGATAGTTTTTGTTGTAAAGGAGAAGAGAAAAACTTTTCTAAGGGAATAAACCTACAACTCCCATAATGAATAATTTAATTTTAACTTTTAATGTTGGAAAACTTAGAACTTAACGTTTTTCTCAGAACTTTTAAGAATAACATCCAATATTGAAAAAAATGTAGAAATATAATAACTAATACTAAATTCATTAGAAAAACAGTATTTTTGAAATTGCTAAGGCAGAAAAAATCATACTCCATTTCAATGCGGAATAAGAAAAAGAGAAAGTATATTATATCAGGAATTTAGAATCGAAGTGTTTGACATTTCTAAGATATTTTTGAAATGGATGAGATGTTTTAAGTCAATAGACTAAATTTATCCAGGGAATATTATTTTTCCTCTTTTTCTTACCTTAGCCTACTTAAACGGCTTTCAGTATTGGAGAGATTAGCGGGGGAAAAAACAGCAAAAATCGATACATCCTATTGTCCACACATTTTTGTACAAGACCAGAAAGAAATGCTCAAATCGGTTTAATCTTGTGTTTACCCAAAGTGATTTCGTGTGTTAAACATAAAATGTCAGAAAGAAGTCTTAAAAAATTCAGATTACATTATCAGAATGATGCTTTCATGTTGAGTTAAAGAGAATACTTGACTTGATATCAATGAGTACTAGGTGTACGAGTATATCTACAAGTGCGAGTATTCTATAAGATGCTGCCACACAAACGTTCTGAAGCGTGGTAATTTGATATACATAGAATTTTGTTTGACTGTTGCTAAACTACAAAAAAAACCGTATATAGGAAATTGTGAGAATTTCAATTCCTGATCTTTTTCTGCTTTGAAAATGAAGAATTCATATTAAAAAAATACCACTTACTGGAGGCTTTGATTCATTACTTCATTTTGAAGACAATAACTGCTCAAACCTATTGAATAATAATAGGAGCTTATAGAGAACAGGTACTCTGTAAGCTTCAAGACAATTGTAAATGTTTTTTTTAAAATCGATTGAATACAGGTTGTAACGCCCTACCGACCCGGGCGTCCTCTTGTGCCATCACTCAATTCAAATATTAAATACTACGACACAAATAATTACAGAACCACCAAAACAACTTTTACAGTTTATATATTCACTATGACACCAATAACTACGCTCTCCAGGTCAAGCTTTCTAATATCTTAGTTCAACCCACCAATAGTAATCTAACAGACTCTTACCAATAGTACTGCCTCGACTGCAACTCAGATTCCGGAACCACTGTTGAAAACACTAGATCAATTTTTCTATGACAATCCCTACTCGAACCATCCACAATAGACTTTAATTCCTCCTTTCCTCCAAGTGACTTTAATTCCTGACACTTCGACTTCACCTCATCTCATCTACAATATTTCTTTCAGATCCTCCTTCGGCTACTCTTTCAGATCTCATTTCAGATACTCTACTCCTTCCGATGGAGTTTATATATAATTCCTAACACTTCACTTCATTCCTAACTGCTTTACATACTACTTTATGCATCACGTTTCATTTTTGGTTGGGCAAAGGTTGTTTAGTGAAAGCAATCAATCTCAATTGAAAGTCCCCAAGGTTAGTGAAGAGAAACCGCGAATAGCCCAATGTCACAAGGTTATATTGCTGTGAAAGGAAAGTCTATGGGAAAAGCACCTAAGAGATTTGAAGATGCAGTGTTGTGAGCATTGCTGGACGAAACCCCTACTCATGCTCAATCACAATTGACTGAAGTATTGAATGAGACTCAAATTTGTTAACAAGGTGTTGGTACGTGATGGGAAAAATTCAAACAGAAGGGAAAGGTGTACCACACGATTTGACTGAAAGACAAACGGAGAACCTGAACGTTACTAGCAAACTCCTTCAGAAAAGGCATCAACGAAAGAATTACCAGCATCGAATCTAACAGGCGATGAAAAAATTTGATTTATTTTGATAATTTCAAATAAAGATAATTAGGGGGTTATCCAGTCCAAACATCAAAATCAACGGCAAGACCAAACCGCTTCTGAAAAAAGATAATTCTCTATGTTTAGGGGGATCCAAAAAAGGGTGTTGTTTGTAACAAGGGTTGTACAAAAAGTCCTTAGAAAAATATATTTAGAGACATCTGTTAGAGCAATGGTCTCTTCGGGTTTTTTCCTTTGTAAATAGCTGTATAATATATAATAATACGCATCTTTAATTTTAATCAATTATTTAAAAGTCATTTTATAATTTCTAAGGAATAATTAATTCCCACATGAATATTTTTTTCAGGAGAAATAATGTACAATCAGTTAACAGATTAATAGCTGAAAACAAAATATTAAATTATTGTGTTAGTTCTGTTTTAGAAACAATAACATGGCAATTACATAAAGAAATTTAAAAGTTAATTTAATGCGATCATATAAGAATGCATGTCAGTCTTACTACAGAGTTCTTATTATTCATGTGTGTGTGTGTGTGTGTGTGTGTGTGTGTGTGTGTGTGTGTGTGTGTGTGTGTGTGTGTGTGTGTGTGTGTGTGTGTGTGTGTGTGTGTGTGTGTGTGTGTGTGTGTGTGTGTGTGTGTAGAATTCAACTATGAAGTCTCTAATACTGAAGAAAACCCCGTGAAAATGACTTTGTTTTATGGATCTATTATGTGACTCTCATTCTTTCATTCAATATTTGCATCGAGGCTTTCTAGCCAGCAATTAGCTTAGCTTAATACTTTGCCATCACCAGTGATTACATTAACTGATGCTGCTGCTGAACAATAGCTGAAAGATTGTAAACTGAAAATTATATTCCACCAAATACACAATCGAGTTAATAATAGTATTTGTTAAATTTAAAGGAACTTTTAAATGTTTAGCATTATGATGTTTGGTACGGCGAATTACTGAAGTTTAGAAATCTGTGTATTAACTTATAATTGATGATCACTCCTCTAGTGCGCAGTTCTAAACCAATGAGAAGTTAATTTCTAAAAACTTAAAATATTGAAACTAAAATTTTAAACTTGGAAAATTATTGCTATAACATATTATCAGGAAAATTGAGCCTGAATTCTGATACGAAATAAATGTAATATAGTGAGTAAACTGTCTCATGCTACAACTCTTTTTCTTAGTTTAATAATTCTTTAATAAAAATTTAACAATCTTATTTACTGGTTCCATTACGACCTTTAATATTTCATCAGAATAATATATTGAATATTATACAGACTATCAGGGCCTTTAATTTTTAATTATTCTACTTACTTAAATAATAAGCAACGTTTTGTTTACGTTTAAATCCATTAGGAATATCTCTTTTTCCTCCATGTCACTCTTTACATGGTAATATAACTTCAATTCATTCACTTGTTACAATAAATATTATATATTATTAAGTATACGGAGACATAAATACCGACATTTATGAACAAAAATATCTCCTTTAATATGTTTATATTATTAAATGTAAACGAAACTCTCATGTTCCTCCTCTATTTATAAATACTACGCACATTCATCTAAGAAATATTAACTACTCTTATTATAATAAGGACTACGTAAACAAGTTTACGTAAACACGTATTTAGTTATTCACGTCAACTGCTCCCAATAAGCAATTACCGGTCCAGAAGGAGAAGAATTTGAGAACATATTCAATGGTATTCATTCACATTTTATCAGTCATTTGTTTTATTCATGGTACTAATGATCAAAGAAACAAACATCTGGAAGGAGGTATCTCTCTCCCTGTTTGGCATGTCATGAGAAACGCTAATTTTCGAGAGGGATTCGATAAACACATTCATTTAATTGCATAAGAATATATAATATTATCGCCATGAAATTCTCCTATTGATTACATAAATAATTAAACAAATGTTTCAATAAATTTATGCACCCGATTAATTTCCATAATAATTTAGGTGTATCGTTTAATTTAATTTTAAAACTTTCATTTTAATCTAATTCTGCAAAAACATTTATTGTGTGTAAATAATTGAGAATAAAGAAAAAGGTTTAATATAAAATTTTATAAGGAATGTAGTTGAAAAATTAATTTAGAGAACTTAATTCATTATTAAAATTGAAAAGCATAAATTTAATTAATTACGAAAACTATCTATATTTAATATATATTCATTTTTAAATTATATAATTGGCTTAGATTTTAAAATGTTTTTAATTTTTTAACATTTTAAAATTCTAAATTATTTCACCAATTAATGGTCATAAGGTTATAAACGCACATTGCTTGTTATTAAACTGTTATGCTAATATATATATATATATATATATATATATATATATATATATATATATATATATATATATATATTGAACTGAAAACACAAACAATATACATGCAAAAGAATCAAAATCTAAATTAAATATTATGTAGATATTATAAATTTTGAAAGGACATAAATGAATAAACCCTAACAAATTAATAAATCTTAAAAATGAAAATTATTTAATACAAAAAATATAGAATATAAAAATAATAAAGAGGTACAAAAAAATGAAGAACAAGGTAAAAAAAAGACGAAAGAAGATAGCAAGTGAAAATTTAGAAATTTAAATTAACGAGATGAATTTTAATTAAATCTTCAATATCTATTGAGAATTAAACAAATCTTCAAAATCATAACTATAAATTGAACAAATCTCTTCATCATAAATATATTTAATTATGTCATATATATTTCAATAATAACATTCTTATCAAAACCCTCAATAGATATTTGTAAATATTACTTTTTTTTTAGAAATATTAATATTGAAATCATTGGTAATTGTTCTAAATTTAAAAGAAACTTTACCAAATTCTGGAGTTAAAAAAGGTGAGGAAATTTTACAATATATAAAATTATAACCTGTTTTATTTTACATTAAGCTTTTTTTAATCTGTAGTACTATTCGTAACTTAAATAAAAGAATCATTATTAAAAGAATGCTTATTAATCATTTTAGTATAAAGGGGTTTTGAAAATAATGGCATAAGGTGTGTGTGTGTGTGTACAAGGTGGCTCATACTTGTAGAGGTACAAAATATTAAGGGGAGTTAGGACACATCAAAAGGATTGAAAATTTCTTAGCAACCCATGACCCAAAACGTCATCGAACCTAGATAGGTGGAGCTGTTAATGAGAACAATGGAAGGGGAATATCTAGTTTTTCATTAATTGAGAGTAGTCTCTTTGTTCGAACAATATTCTACAAACATAGATCAGGCAGATATGCGCTTAGTGTATGAATTTCCTGGTGGTAAAGAACGAGAGGATTATCGACTGTTTTGAGTACAATTAACACAGAGATGTGTACCAATCCGTTGTTTGTTTTTGCATGTGCATAACAAATGCTGCGAAATAATTTTTTTAAGAGGTGGCAAGTGTAATGAATACAGGTAATGCGAGACTCATACCTATGACTTAGGAGTGTGACGTTTGATCAAAGATGGATTGTCATGGGACGACAGTTGCCTGGTTTCCACATTTTTCATATTAAAGCAGCTTGAATTTCTTTCTTAGAAGAGTTAGTATTTAAAGTTGGAGTCTACCCAGTCTAAAATGGATCTGGTTACAAGAAAAGTCAGCACTGATGGGGCAATCCGAACTAAATAAGGTGTGCAATGATCATGGTCTGTCAGTGCAACGCATGCATCGCTTGTAAGGATAAAATTCCTGCTTGATTTTGAAATGGGATAATCCCCTACAGCATTTGCTTATGTTTATGTTACATTATATATAGTTGAGGTTTTGTAGTAATATTTATTTTGAGTCATTTCATTACTTGTGCCTCTGTTACCATTTTCACATGTTTCCGGTCATGAGTTGTTATACAATTCTCAATCCTTATGACCTTTTTATGTGCTCTACTTTTCCTTAAAGTTTGTTTTTCTATTTATGAGACACCCTGTATGTATATATGCCTGAATGTGTGTGTGTGTGTGTGTGTGTGTGTGTGTGTGTGTTCCAATTATGTAGTGTGGTAAGAAATTATAAGACATGAGTGAATTTGTACTTTTATGAAAAAGAAGTCATAATATGCAAATTTTCAGGGCTTATGTTTGAAATAAATCGGTAAACACTTTCTATACGGATTGGGACTTTACAACTTTTATTAGGATTTGCTCATTTTCCTAAAAGTTGAATAAGGTGTCTGCTAAGAAATTATAAGACCATCTGAGAAAATATACATATTCTATGTCCCATCAGAATTGTTATGAAACGCATGCGTTAGCATTTCATGATCGCATTGCTACCAGCGAAGCAAAAAAGGGCATGCTTTAATTTCGTTATTCTAATTATATGAAGGATCCGCATGGTAAAGAGTTATCGAAAAGGGTCAAAAAGAGCGAAGTGACAAATTTTTTATTTTGTATGGATTCTAGTAAATCTGTAGAAGAAATAGCTAGGTTAATAAAGCGCTATAAAACTTCAGTTCACAATGCTTTAATTAGAAAAGAAATGATTTAAAAAAAACCGATGTATTAGAAAGAGGATTCTGACAACACACACCGATCTGCGAATTTTTTCGAATATCAGCTAAGAAAAGACATTCCAATTCGTAAAATTCTGAGACGCGTGTCACAGTTTGGAAGAGTCCTAAATTTAATACTGATACAAAATTTAAGAAAATGAAGAAAACATCATCGAGATTAAATACTGAAATGAGCTAAAAATAGTATTGGAATGATGAATGGAAACAAATTATATTTTCTGAGGAAGAGAAATTTAACCTTGACGATTCTGATGGCTACAAACACTTTTGACACTCGACGAAAAAACCGATAGAAAGTTTCAGTCGACAAATAATAGAAAGTTAGTAAAATCGTTTCGGGAGCTCTTAGTCATAATGGATTGTACGACTTTATAACGAATTTTGGAACATATGAACTCCGCATAATATCAAGGTTTGCTAAATACTAATATCGTTCCCTCTGATACGATTTGGTCCTTTATTAGATAATGCTAACTAGATATTTCAACAGGACAATGCTTCTCATCATACATCTAAATCCGCCAGGAATGGTTTAAAAAAAAAAAAAGAAAAAGAGAGAGTTAATGTTTTGCCATGACCAAGTCAATGTACATATATGAACCAAGTGGACAACCTTTGAAGAGAGGGCAGAAGTATATTAACAAAATTCGCAAAATTTATGCTAATAATAAATGTTTTTCATCAGAATATGGCTATTTCCATGAACTGGAAATAGCCATAGTAAAGGAATGCCACAATAAAATAGCACAATTTTTGAAATTAAACTTAACCACTTGGTAATTTCAATAAAAAATTAAATGTTTTAAGTTATCAAAAAAAATGAAGGACGACCAATATTATATTAATTTTCGTACTTTTTGTTTTTTGTTTTTTTAGACAAGTGATTTTATAATTTGTTTACAGTATTTTATCATTCTTTTCTAATATTTTTATTAACTTAATAACTTATTACAGAATACAAAATTATTGAAATATATTTATGAATATATATATATATATACATAAATTTATAGAGAGTGCTCTTTTTACAGTAGAAAGATTACGATAACTTTTCTGCGTTCTCTTCCTTTTGTAAAAGTGATTTGTCCTAAATCACGAGGTCGGTGGCTCGCCAAGACGTCTTTGTAAGCGGATTCTTCAGCGATTGAAAGAAGTAACGTTTGTTGAGCAGAGAATGAATATCAAATGTTGTGTTCGCTTAGGAAAGAGTGCTACGGAGACTTGCGAAATGTTGAAGCATGTATACGGCAGTGATACATTATCGTGATCGCAAGCTTTTGAGTGGTATCGACATTTCAGAGAAGGCACGGAAAATGTCGAAAACGCCGAACGCTCTAGAAGTCCACAGACTTTCCCGTTTCGCTGAAAGCATCGAAAAAGTTTCAGCGGAAGTACGTAAGAATAGGCTTCAAACAATAAATAGCAGAATAGCTTGTAATTAGCAGAATTAGTTGGACCATATGTCAACTATATGTCGAGACCATATGTCAACGGATACTGACTAAGCATCTTAACATGCATAGGATGTGTCAACACATCGTTCCCCGCATTTAAAACGAAAACCAAAAGGCAACTCGAATGGAAATGACGGGAGACTTAATATCGGCTGTTGACAAAGATTCTTCCTTACATGGCAGAATTATTACTGGAGACGAGAAATTGTGTTTTTCATACGACCCTCAATCCAAGAGAGAGCATCGGCAACGTGGAAATCACCGCCATCTCCACACAAGCAGAAATTCCGCCAAGATCGCTCTAAAAGGAAGGTCTTGCTTGAGGTGTTCTTCGATATCTAGGACATAGTGCATCTGGAATTTATTCCTGAAGGACGCACTTTGAATAATGAACTCTATGTAGATATCCTGCGTTGTTTGCGTGAGTCGATCCGAAAGAAGAGAGCAAAATTGTGGGCTCAGCAATCATGAGTGCTTTTGCATGACAAAGCTCCTACACACTGATCCTTCCTCGTCACTGACTTCCTTGAGAAAACGAAAACGGTTATGTCAAAGTTTCTATGATAAATTATTTTTAATTTGGGGGGAGGAGATCCTTCATAATTTAATGGTATTCGTCTTTGCTATCTCTGAACGTAATTGGGTTTAAATGCTCTTGGAATTTAAGCACAGATATAATAACTTGAAATGTGTTTTAATTATATATACTTTACTTTATTGATTCAAATAAACACAAAAAAAATATTTTCTATCCACATATGCAAACATTACTGTGAAATTACTGATACTAAATAAGATATGAAGGAATAAACACGTTGTTTAGATTATATTCTACAGAATCCCTATAATAAAGTCTCATTAAATTAAACTTACTTGAAGCTCAATAACATATTTCTTTCAACATCTTATCGAATTATTAAGACTCTGAATAATGAGTAACCATTCATTTATTATTTTCAATGAAAATATTCATTGAAAACATTGTCCAATATTTTATTTCAATTATTCAGTTCGCAGGATCTAAACAAAAGAAATCTTTTTATTTTATAAGATACCTTTTATTTTAAACATGAATGGAAAGAAAGTTCTGCTAATTAACCAAAAGAAATTATACTTAACCTTATTGATTCAATAAAGTTAAGCTTAATAAGATTAAGTAACCTCTTAAGATTAAATAACCTGTACAAAAATTGGAAAGAATTAAATTTGCTCTCAATAAAGTATCATAGAAGTAAGAGAAATTATCCAATCGAAATTAAATAAATATTTGATAATTGATTTTAATTTTTTTAAAAAATTCATAGTTATAAAATAAATGAATTCCCTTCATTCAAAAGAAATTCAGTTGGCTTTTCCCTAGATAAAATCAATTTATCCTCTTACAAAATTTAAAGTTAAAAATATTATTTTCGTAAACTTTACTTTTTTTAAATACTTTTTTTCTCAAGTACTTAATGTGGTGGCCGCTGTAGCCTAGTGGTCATGGTCACGAACACGCGACCGGTGGTTTTCTTCAAGTTGTGGGTTCGATCCTTGATGTCTCTTAAGACGGGTGACTCGGTACCCCAAAAATGACCAAAAAATCGATTTTTTTTATTTTATTTAGAAATATTCTCTGAATTATTATCTTTCGATTGATGTACTACTTTTGTATGTACGAGCACGAGAAGGTTGAAAAAAGATAATTTGAAAAATGTAAACAAAAAATAATTGGGACTGGACCACGCCCCTTTTTTAGAGATGTCAGTAATTTTATGTTATTTTTTTTATCGATACTTTTCTAAAATTAATTTCTTTTTAATTTTAATCACAACTGTAACAGTTTAGCGTTCTTTTTTTGTGACTACAACTTTCATTACAAGCGATTTGTTGTTGATATTTCGTGTTTTGATTGCATTGTGGATATCGAGCTAATCATAAACACGTTTCATATTGAGAAAAAAAAGTTTTGACGTTTTACATTGAGAAAAAAAAACAGTTTTTATCAAGACTTTATTTATTATTGTTTGTGGTTTATTTATTTATTTATTTTTTTTTTTTTTTTTTGAGAATTGAAGATATAAAATACCTCGCGTAAAAATTCAAATGAACAGTAAACATTGTCAGTGCAGTGTCATTCAAATGAACAGTAAACATTGGTGTAGTGATGCTGATAATAAAGCTGATTCTACATAAGAAAAATTTGCTGTTCGTACTATCAGAATTGATTAGTTATTAAATGTTGAAAAGACTGAATATTCCAATACTGGAAATTTATTATTTGTGAAAATCAGTAAACTGTTCGACAAACTGATGTGCCTGGAATTTGACAAAGAAGTTCTTGTGCTTTTGAAGTTTGTGCTGTAGAAATAGCGAATGAAAGGCAAGCAAATACAGTTCCTGATATCAATTTATGGATTACACAAGCATTCTGCAACATAGATAAAGTTAATTCAGCCATCAAGAAATTTTATATCTCTCTAAGTATCCTGCCTTTTTCATCGAGGACATACAGCAAATGTACTAAACTTCTTCACAAAGCCTATGGTATTGCTGCAAAGACTATGCTAAAAGAAGTACATACTGAAGCATGAAATGCATATGAAGTACCTACTGATGTCCCATTTGTCGACATAAGTGTTTCTTTCGATAGTATTTGGATGACACGAGGCCAAACATCTTTAATTATCATTGGTTGTGTCATCGATATACTCACTGGCTATGTCATTGTCTTTGAAGTTATGTGCAAAGTATGTCGACATTGTTCCATAGCAAAAAAAGAACTTGGAAAGTCAAGTGCAAAATATGATATGTAGAGTGAAGGGTATAAGAAGTAGTATGATTTGAATCACACCGGTTCATCGGGTTCGATGAAAATGGAGGCAGCATTGATACTGTGGGAAATATCGCAATCATTGGGATTTCAATATTCTACATTATTGTCTGATGTAGACTGTATAACTTTCAATTACTTATCTGAAAGAAATATCAATGAAGATAATGTGAATATCAATGAAGATAAGAGGAATGCATAAACCATATGAGTAAAAGGTTAGGTACTGCTTTACGGAATGCTGTGAAGGAATCAAGAGCTCGAGGCATCTCATTAGGTGGGAAAGGTTATGCAACTTTGAAAGAAACTACCATAAAGAAATTAACTT
>BMAW01007066.1:28556-47903 GCA_019974015.1 Nephila pilipes | reverse complement strand
TTTGATATCCAGAAGCTAAGCTTTTTTTATTTGATATCCAGAAGCTAGTTTTGTGTGTGTGTGTGTGTGTGTTTTCTAGAAGCTAAGCTTTTTTTTTTATTTGATATCCAGAAGCTAAGTTTTTTTTTATATTTGATATCCAGAAGCTAAGCTATTTGCATGATTTGTTTTTCATTTATCTGTTTGTCATTCAAAGTCTTATTGTATGTCATGTTCTGATTGATAATTTTTCACATTTGACACTCAGAATGTAATAGAATCCTCAAGGCTTACATAAGAGCTCTAGAAGTATAAGTAATTCAATAAAATGTTTGGATTATTTTTGTTCTATATATTTCAATTAGAAATGTAGTAGTTCTTTATTATTAGCTTTATTATAACTATTCAACTTATAACACCGAAAAATGCCATCGCGTATTGGAATGTCTGTGTGCACATCTTCATACTTTAAATGCTTTTCATTTCACTATAGCTGATGTCTTCTTGAACAAAATCCCCGGCTTACGTATGAGATTTGAATTTTGAATAGATCTTTGAAAAAAAACACGTTCTTTTGGCCTATATATGGATCTGCTTATATTCGTAAATGTATGGTGATAAATAATAAAAGCTCTACACACGGAATCAGGGAAAAGTGTGCATAAAATATCGTATAGGATCCAGTAAATATAATTGGTTACAATATATTGTTAGAGGATTGCATGATGATTGATTTGAAATAATCTAATGATTAAAAATGAAATTTTCCAGAGATCTGAAGGAACGCTCCAATTCCTAGAAGGAGAGTGATGATCTCCTAGCTGTAAATATAATACCAATCATTCATTTTTACCCTTTGGTATTGAATAAATTGGACAAATAAATTCCATCAGTTGCTCTGAAAAAAGGAATATTGTAATGAACCTGCTATGACGCTTCACTGCAACATTGCACTTTTAAAAGAAAAGAAAAAATTAACAGAAATTTCATCAAATACTAAGGATAACTGACCTCAACCTTGACGACGAATCTGACGACTTAGAGAAAAGGCTACTTTGGCATCAAAATGAAGGTTTTCGAAAATGCTGGAGTTATGGTAGATATCTCGATTAAGGGAAAGTTACGAAATTTTTCCTGTGACATCACGTCTGCCTGAAACAGCTGTAAATACGAAGAAATGCGGAACCTGAGAGGATCTACAGATGAATATATATTGGTATCGTGGCTAAGTGAATTTGTCGGGAAGTGATCTGTATCTCTCAGGGTATCTGAGGAGACTGCTAAAAGTTGTTACAGTGTGTGCAAAGTGTTGATTATTTGTTCCTGTTGTATTGCTAATCTGTCCAAGTTTTGCTACCTGCGTTTCGTCTAACCTGAATATTTGGGAATGAAGTGTCATTTACCAAACATTATCCGTGTTATACTGCTTTCATCATATATCCCTTTAGATAGTATTTTCGTAACATCACTTTTCAAAAAAATCCACCCAAAACATATAGAGGTCAATCAATCTTTAAATATAGTAGATTGCGTGTTAAACTTTAAAAATTAGGTCAGCATATATGGAATAGAGATATAGTCTCCTTTTGAGTCTCTACTAGGCTCGTTTTAAATTAAATGGCTTGAACGCCCATATTAAATATGAATTATAAATAAACTGAGATAAAGTTCGCAGGGATTACATTTTCTTAAATCCGTTCAGAATATATTCAGATTTTGAATGAGTGAAAAAAACAACAACACAATTTTAAATATTTGTTTGTTCTGAAATAAAGTTTATTTTTCCTAATATGCAGTGTTTTATGTGTATTCAAAAATGGTGCATAAATTTTTTTCTTATAAATATTTAAAAGAAATTCTGCAAGGGGTATCTTGTCGCTTAATATAAGTTTCTCTAATTTATTTCATTTGATATGCATACATTTTTATGATTTTCGAAGTCTTTGTTATTGATCATCCCTGTATGGCTTCCTTTTTATTTTCAGAGCGTCATATTACGGTGTAGTTCTACAAATTATTTTCACTACCGCTGTTACTTTTTCTGGTCTCGTAATTTACGCCAATTTTTCGAAGTGCGACCCAATATTAAGGTCCGAAGAAACGAACATTCACAAAGCTGATCAGGTAAATATCTCAAACTGAAAACATTTTTCCTTTATTAAACAAAAGAAAGGTATGTATTTATATATGAAATACAATGTAGTATATGTCATTTTAAAGAGAATTTAATATTGAATTTAATTCAAAATACAAAATTAAAATATTTGCAACACAAAAAAGGCTATACGTACTTTTATCTAAAAAAAGACGCAGTTATAAAACTGTTTGTAATGTCTCATTTTTTCCTGGCCAATCACTGTTCTTGTTCTTGGAACTAAACAAATATTAGTAACAGCCTGTAGGAGCTGATGTCATGTTTACAGGTGGAACAAGTAATTATTGTGCTTTGTTCTATAGAATGAAAATAGTTTTTTTTATGTACTCAAAGTGAAGTAGGGAATGTTGTAAAAAATTTTAATAGTTAGTTAAGAAGCTTTGGTTTTGGTTTTATTAAAGTCGCATTAGAAGCAACGCGAGGGCTATTATTAGTCAAGAAGCAATGACGTCAAATGAAAGAGTAGATTGAACACCGAGAAAGAGATATAAGATTGTTGTGTTAAGAGAAAGTTATCTTTCCTGTGCTGAAATTGCAAGATGGATGATTCAGGGACTACATCTGGAGTGCGAAAGTTTTGTTTACATTATCAGGAGACCAATTCAATAAAAAACAAAGCAGGAAAAGGCCGAAAGAGGTGCACCACGAATGTTGATGACAGAAGAATAAAAAGAATATGTCTCCAAGATTGAAGAACGTCATCAACGAACATCAGAAGTTATATGAATGATTCTGGTGTTTCTGTCAGTTTACGAACAATCAAGAGAAGATTAACAAATTTTGGACTAAGAGGTAGAATTCCACAAAAAAAGTCTTATCTTAATTTACAGCAGATCAAAAAATGATTACAGTGGGCAAAAGAACACATTAATTGGACAGATGATCAGTGGTCACAAGTTATATGGAGCGATGCAAAAAAAAAGATATCGTTATTCGATAGTGGTGGGCAAAAATATGTAAGACGTGAAATAGGAGAGGAGCTACATCCTGACTGTATTCAGACAACTGTGAAGAACACATTTAGTGTTATGATTTGGTCATGCATGTCAACAGATGTTGTAGGTCACCTTCATGTCATCGATGGGACATTGAATGCCAGAAAATATATTGACATTATTCTAGAACCAAAACTTCTACCCTCCATCAGGGATCTCTTTCCCAATAATGCTTCATTTATTTTTCAGCAGGATTCTTCTCCCTGTCATACAGCAAAATTATCGAAAGAATGGTTTCGTACAAAGAGCATTGAATTGTTGTCCTGGCCAGGAAACAGTTCTGACGTCAATCCTATCAAAAACTTGGGGCACCATTCGATAACTCTTGTCCGAATGAGGCGCCCATCAAGTAAAATAGAACTAATTGTATCTATAATTGTTTCCTGGCATCATGTAATAACAAAGGAAGATTTTAAAACTCTCGTAAGCTAACTGAAATATTGATGGGAAGCTGTAATAAAAAAATATAGGCTACCCTTCTAAGTACTGATAACTCATGCAATCATCAGAATCTAATGTATATCGATAATTATGGCTGCTTAACCCTTTTTATTACAAATACTTGAATTTTGTTTTTTGTATTGTCATTTCAGTATTAAGTTTTCTTTAAACAGATAAATACAATTTTGCAGTTTGTGAATTGTAACGTTTTCTATACGTAAGTGTCCGCCCTTTTGGCCCCCACTGTATATATATATATATATATATATATATATATATATATATTGTTATTTACAAAATTCATGGTTGTGTTTATTCATTTCGCTGAGAGAGAGAAGCAACAGGCATGCATTATTACATCGGAGAGGGCAAGAGGCCCAACTCCGCCTTCTAGATTACGAAGACAAGAGAAAAAGAAAGCAATAGAAAGAGAATTTTACCTTGCAAGGGATTTTATACACCAATCACGTGGGTAACTCACTTGGTACAAGATGAAAGGATAAGGAGGAATATTCATGAGGTCTATCAGTCTAATAGGGATTATTTCTGACAGATGTATGAATACGTTAAAATAGATTCAACCGATTGTATGAGAGCATGATCTAATCGATAAAAAGATAATTTGAATATCAGTCTTAAGATATCAGCAAAAATAATATAATATATTTTCGTTTTTGTTATAGGTGAATTATGTGACATTACGTGAGAGCTAACGAAAAATTATTTCAGTTATAATGAATGAAACAAAAGTTTTAAAAATACAACTTATTATCTATTGACTTCAAGCAAAATTAATAAATGTGTATATCCTACGTCTCGTTGGGCATGTGATCAAAACGTAGATGAGATTACATACAAATATATATATATATATATATATATATATATATATATATATATACAGAGAGAGAGAGATTTAATAGTTGGCTCTCTGGCGTCAAGCGTTCTCATCGTTTTTTTTGTTGAGGGGAGCCATTTGTTTAAATAGTTTTTTCTAAGATTTGCTTTAACATGTCTGAAACGTTTCAGTCAAATCAAAATAATTGTCTCCGATCTCTTAACTTTGAACATCAAACTTAAAATGCAAATGAAGCAGACAAAATTCTGGAAAAGTCGCCAACAGCTTCAAGTTGGCAACTTTAGTAATTGGCGAAAAACGTTTGTTTTTCTATTTTACAGTTTATAAGTATAATAATACCGTTCATAAATAACAACGGAAGGAAGCATTTAATAAGAAATTTTAAGATAAAATATTTGGGAAAAACTTTTTTGCGGTTTTCGGCATTACATTTTCTTAGTATTGAAAATTCGGGAAATGAAGCTTCATAAAACAAAAAACAAAAACAAAACAAAACAAATTGCGAATTCTTATATTCTTCATTGTGGGGCAAAAACTTTATATTTTCGAAGGTATCTAATATTTTCTTCCGTATGAAATGACAAACCTATAATAATTTGTTACGGAAAAAGATGTAATCGAAAAAAAAAAAACATTCATTACCTAAATCGTGGTTAAATACGCGCTTATATTTACTGGCTGTTGTCACTTGTATGCTAGGAAGCACACAGGAGGTTTACCAAATTCACAGAATATTGAAAAATGAATATCAGATATAACTGAAAACTCTTTTTTTGTGTATTTTGATAAACGATCAAACATTGTACATTTTCAGATCCTACCTTATTTCGTAATGACGTCTCTTTCTGTGTTCCCTGGTCTACCCGGCCTATTCGTGGCGGGAATTTTCAGTGCGTGCTTGAGTTCGGTGTCTTCTGCCATCAACTCCTTGGCTGCTGCAACAGTTGAAGACTTTTTGCATCCCATCTGCCTTCGCAACGTATCAGAAAAATGGACCACTATTTTCACTAAATTAACAGGTATTACAGCTTATTCACTTCTGCTCCACAAATAACGGTGAGTAATTTTCATTCATCTCATGATATTTGAGAACGAAATTGATTTTTGTCTTAAATCTCCCTCTCTTGAATTTGAGGAACTGTTAATATAGCTTGTACCGCGTTATTCTGTGGTAGAAATAGGTTTTGAACCTGAAATCTTCTGCCTACAAATTCATAAGTATGCTACTTTCTTAATATTTTTTTGTGAATGGTACTCAAAGATCATAAATCTAAAAATATTGAACTTTTGTTTTTGTAAATAACTAAATACTCCTTAATTCGAGATACTGAACTAATTAGGAAAATAAAAGAAGTGTAATGCATTTATTACAGCTTTGGTCATATATACTTTTTATTAGAATTGATTGATAAAAGTCCATCAATTCCTCTACCTCCAATTGCAGTTAAAATTATTTTTTGAATTTAAGTGATAGGAGAGCATTTTCAAGAAATTATCTTGTTGTTAAGAGTACAAATGAAAGTTTTCAAAAGCTTATCATGATGCATAGTTTAATTTCGGAAAAACAATCAAATTTCATATTTAATTTTCTCTAATTATAATATTGTAATAAATGTAAATATCTTTTAAAGACGTGAACCTGTACATAATTAAAATTACTTATGTATGCATTTGATAACCATAATGCTTTAAAATTAAAAATATATGCATAAAATAATTCCGAATTCAATTGAGTAAAATTATAAAATAATGAATGCATGCATAAATTTATTGTGCTGTTCGACTGAGTGGACCATTCATATATATATATATATATATATATATATATATATATATATATATATAACTTTTTTTACACGATTTTGAAATAACGCAGTTCACCTATATACTTTTTTGCACGAAAATTTTGTTCTATCACGAATCCCCAAATTTTTTCCAAAATATTCAAATGCAGGAATACCACTTAATATTACCTCTTTGATTCAGCCACTCGATCAGAGCATTATTGCTGCGTTTAAAATATACTACATAAAGCAAACGCTTAAATAGTTATATTTTAGACTCGTGGAAGAAAGAAATTTGACGGTTGTGAAAGCATGGATAAAGTTTACAATTATGGAATGTATTACACATACTTTTATTGCCATTAAACAGTTGCGCCATTCGACCTTGAATACTTGTTGGAAAAATCTTTTGCAGCAAGCGTCAAAAGTGGAAGTTTCGTTGTATAAAAATTAGTTGTGTGTGCTGAAATTATAACTCTATCCAATGCAATTGGTGGCGAAGGTTTTAACAACCTGCAAATGGCTGATATCGAAGAATTGATGCTAGAAAGCCCTTTGATTGAAGACTATTTGATCGAATTCATGACAGTTTATGATAATAAAGAAGTCGATAATGACGGAGTCGAAGGGCAAATTCAGCCATTAACAGTTGACAATTCGTGAGGGCTTGAAATTTGCTACAAGTATGGATCATTTTCTTACTCATGACCCTTACTTAGAGCAGTCACTAAAATTCAAACATAATCTTAAGTTTTGTGTAGCAAGGTATTAGGAATTATGTAAGCAACTTGATTAAGCAAAAAAAAAAAAAGAAAAAAGACAGCCTCTAATAACAGACTTTATAACAACAAAACCCCCAACAGAGGTCGTTAATAACTAACCAAATTCTTCATTTGAATCAAAGTTGACAGTTATGCCAAACATATCTGACACATCTGCCGTTTATAGCAATTGTTTTTTGATCTAGTTCGTAATAACGGGCACGTTAGTTATCAAGTAGCAATGAATAGTTGTTAGTAATTTTATTCCAAATTTCAATTTAAATTTTTATATGTTGTGTGTACCTATAGACTGAATTTTCATTTTACCCTAATTAAAAAAATTTTGTAATAAAAATGAATTGTTTTTGTGTTTATTATAATAATAAAGTACAAAAGAATTATGTATATAAGCTAATAACGAATTGCATAATAATTGCAGCAATAAAGTGAAATAAATAGTTAAAAATATATTACATAATTCATATGATTTATGTGAAATATAAATTCAATTACATACTGAATTATCGTAATAAATAAGTATTTTCATAAAAACTGATAGCCAAGTGCATATATATATATATATATATATATATATATATATATATATATATATATATATATATATATATATATATTGCTTTTTCACTGGTTGGGCTTCCTGCTCATTTTTTCATTTACTTTTTCCTTTTTATTCACCATTTCTTTCTGTTTTGAATTTTCTTTATTAACTAATGTTTAACATGAGCTATTCTTGAAAATTTCCTTAACTATAGTCTGTTACTTAAGAATAGGTGTGTTTAGGTCACTTATTTTCGTTTCTCCTCTGTCAATTACCATAGTAATTGACAGTTTAATCGTAATAATCAGACAGTCGTAATAATCATTACGACTAATTTACCATCGACTCTGAATTTATTTTAAACTCTTCAGTTGAGGTTTGAATTCCTTTGCATTTGGACGTGCTTTATGTTAAATGTAGAGTCTATTTTAAATATGTATAAATAACGTGCTTTTTTTCAAAATGGAAGAAAAATTATTAAAATACATCCTTATAAAATATTAATATAATATTTATGCGTATACAAATTTATTTAATTTTAAAAGTTCCAAAGAGTTAGTCAGTTCCGTTACATAAAGATGCAAGAAATTTAAATGTTTTTAACTACACGTTAACAATATTTATAAAATGTTATATCAATTTTAAACAAACGTTTTAAGGATGCATATTTTAAAAACACCCAACGATGATCGTGAAACTCAAAATTTCGTTTTCATTAGAAGACTATTTACGAAAATAAAACAAAGTGGGTGTGAAAAGAAATTATGTCAATTCTCAACTGATGTTACCATAGTTGTAGACGGCAGTGGGGGAAAATTCTGTGACCTTGAAGCGCCTAGTAACAGACTATAACATCGGTTTTTTTTCTTTTTTTTTTCCGGTTTTTTTCCCCCGGATTTTATATTTAAAATTCCAACACCTTTCCAACCAATTGAAATATATTTACGCAAATTAGATAATACTTCTAGAAGTGCATTGAACAGATATAATTCAGTCATATAAAAGCGACATAGAATTGATTTGACAGTAGTAAGGTAACAGTAAGAGAGAGAGATTGCTGCAGTTGGAGGATGCAAAGAATATGAAGGCTTAACTTGTGCGATGAGCTGTTTGCGTGCATACGAGTGTAGTTCCTAGGACTCAACGTAGCTTGGTCTAAGTTTTTTTCCATTGCCATTAACTCTAGTATCCGGAGTATAATGAGTATCCGGGTAAAAATGACCTTTTATATTTAATAAAGTTATTAGTATACGCGCTCAAGGATAGTGAACTAGTAGAAAGCATTGGATTTTCTAGAGAAACGATAAATAAGTTTCTAAGAAGTTGTTGAACACATCTGGGATGTGACTGGATTCGTTTTGTAGACCCTGTCACTTTCTGAATATAAACTGTGGCAAAAGGTAGACAGGGAATGGAGAGCTATTCCTCAATACTCCATCCGTACTCTCATTGACTGTGCACCTAGATCAGAGGTTCCTAAACTTTTTTTTCCTCGTGGACCACTTTCAAGTTTTACTATTTTCGGTAGACCCCTGCTGCTACATTTCTACTGTATTCCCAAAACTCCTAAAAAATATCACCCTAAATTGGGGGTGCTAAGAAGAAAAAAAAAGTAGCACATTTTCTTGTGTCCTATTTATTAAAATAATACTTGTGGTTATATGTGCGTAAATAAATATTTTTAAGCAAATGTACCTAGGTACCTAAAGTTTAATCTTCAATGGCTTTTTGTTCTTTTATAGAAGTTTTGAATAATCTCTAATATTTAATTTTTACTACATAACTACATACTACACTCAAATAGTAAAACAAATATAATATGATTGATACATTGCAATATACAATAACAATATGTATAACAAATAGGCAGATACTTACTTTTTCCGGCACTGTACAAACACTGACATCGATTCACTCGCTGTCACACTTTTATGTTCAAAATCCCGGAAACAAATGAGTAACGCTTTGTTCTTGGCATTCGTATTTATACTAATGTAGATTGCAAGCACAGCGCAAGTCGCATTTCATCCCTTTGCAGGTCTAAACAAGCATCCCGGACGAGCGGGCGCACGTGCGGCACTTTGCAAGTATCGACATGTGGTGTACACTTGTACTATTATCCATTGTTCTATTCAATTCTGTGTTTGAACTGAGTCTCGAATATTTTTGAGAACCTACCTAGAGAATGATGCTACCTGCCTACGTTGATAGGTAAATCCAAGCCAAAATTTTTGTTCTTTATTATGAAAACCAGAAATTTTTTCGTGGACCCCCACTTACAACTTGTGAACCCCTGTTTTCTTTTCACGTCTACGTGGACCCCCGTGTGGTCTCCTATTGACCCCTGGGGGACCACCTGGACCACTTTGGCAACCTATATCCTAGATGTATTGCTTCGCATATCGCCGTCCACGGTTAGTCCTACAAGAGACGACGTTATTATCTCTCTATACTATGCATATCATTTCGAAATAAAGATCACTTATTATTCGTTACTGTCTCTGCCGAATTTTATCACGTTCTGGCTACAGCTTTTTGCTGTTGCATTTATAATGTCGCGTAATGTATATAATCGTATATATGCATATGGACATACCCTTTTTTTTATTTATCGTATTGTGTCCAAATCTCTACTCTAAATCATTTTTTTCTAGCATTTTCGTACGGAATTATTTGCATCTTTCTTACATTTGTCATTGATAAGGCCGAAGGATTGCTCCAAACTTTCGGTCTGATACTCTTCAACGTGGTTGGTGGACCGATGCTGGGGTTGTTTACCTTAGGTATGCTGTTTCGGAGGCCTACTTCTGAGGTAATCCTTTTCCAGCCATCTCATTTTCGATTAGGAAACTAAAATTAACTTGCGAATAAGAATTACAAATTTTCAGCAGCTGAAGTTAAAGGGTTAAACTTATTTTAAAAGATTGATTCTTTTCTAATAGCCTTTAAACCCTTGTGGCTTGAAATAAAAAATAAAATACAGGTGTTTTTCAGAATAATGTGGTTTTTATTCGTAATTTCAAATGTACATAAAATTACAGAATGTAAGCAGGCAAAAGTGCAGGAAATGTATGTAGAACAATGTAGTGTATAAATTCGGATCATAATATGCTAAATTTCAAGACTTGCACACATTAATTCAATTGCCCGAAATAATTTAATTTTCTCAAGCACGAGTTAAATGTAGAGTATATTTAACTTAATAATATACTAGCTTAAATATAAATTTAATTTTTTCAACTTATCGAATGATTAAACCCCCCCCCCATTATACTGTGAATTTTGGGTTTTATGACGTAAATGTAAACTGCTCATTAATGTTTAAAACGTTATAAAATTGTCAATCATTTCTAAAATTTACATTGTCTAGAGATGAAAATGTCGTTGTATTTAAGCTCTGATTTTACGAGAAATCAAAAGGGTTACCACGAAAATGGCTACTCAAATGTATCGACTTATATAACGCGTTAGTTAAAAAATTGGTTTGCTCAGAATTCTTCCACTTGCATATAAAACTATCTGTTAAAAATTTATATACCTTAATGAAGCAATAAAATTAACATTTTCAGTCAAAATGTTAATTTAATTGTTGTTTTAGCCAAAATGCTAATTTTAAGTTGGCCTGGTGGTTATATGGTCGGGGACCGGCCGTTTTCATCGAGTCGTGGGTTCGAGCCTTGAGGCCACTAAATGCCCATCATGTAGCCGGGGTGGATGCACGTTAAATATGACGAGGCTCAGAGTCTCCCCGTTGGTGTGGTATGGAAGTCAGGAGGGAGAGTTTCCAGCTCAGGTTTCGTTTTCGTCACTTAACCGAGGTTTAAAATGACGTGGTTCTTCTCTAAAAGCTCCCGTGTTTATTCTACTATGACGTTAATAAAACTAAATCAAACTAAAACCGGCTACACGAGGCTGATTTGTTAATTAACGCCCTGGTGCAGAAGTAGATTATTTCCAGAAGCCGACTGACTTTCTATAAAATATTTCTATTCCCTAGAATGTAAAATTACTTCCAAAAAGCCACTTGCGCTGGCAAGTGATATGCAAAAATAAATTAAAGTAAAAAAAATAAGCAACAATATGGATTGTTTTTAAAAGAAACAGTTTTCCAAGCAAATATTTATTACAAGCTACATAGAACGATATTACTCTAAACTATGTATTTCAGAAAACAGTTTGTATGTCATCTTTCCGCTCATATTTAGCAATAGAAAGAAGATTCTTCACAGACTTTGCAGATGTACGAGTAGATGGTATCTTTACGTTTTCCAAGGGATTAATAACCTTTGCTTTGCTGTTGTTATCTTTTCTCCCTTTTTTGCCCTCCCGCGGATTGTGCATTTGTTTCGTTTGAGACGAATAACTCACAGGAGCACTGAAGTCAGATGGAGAGCAATAAATTCGAAGCCACACCCCTCTCTATATATACAACTACTTTTTAACCTTCACTCCATGCCAATACCAGAAGACATAACTAGCCTGTACTGCCGAATAAACCGAAAAAAAATGTTGAAGCATAGTTCTTTCCGTGCTAACGCATGACTGATTACTAAGAAATCATACTGCGTCACGCGCTGGTCCGTGATTCGAAAACAATAACGCTGCATCCCATGCTGGCACAGGATCAGCAGCTGAAGTATTAAACTCGCTTTCCCCATCCATCAGCACACTATCCACATTTTCTTATGAATAATCAGAAAATAAAATAGAAAACGCGTCTAATTGATGCAGGAGATACTTTTTGTTCGTTGTTTTCGAAATAATTAACGATAAAACGATTCTTGATGGCATTTAATTACCAATAAGTTAACTTACCATCAGATCTCATAATAATACATTTGTAATTGTTTTGCTTAGAAATTTTGAATCATTTACTTTATCCATAGGGGGCAATGACTGGATATCTCCTCAGTTTGGGTTTGTCCTCATTCATCGCACTCAGAGGAGTCATGAACGGAGAACAGAAGAAACCGAGCTCTCATCTCTCCACTGCCGAATGTCCTTTAAATTTCTCAATCAGTCTTGAAGGATATTTAAATTCTACATATGGTGATCCCACTGTGAGTGGAAATTGGACCACCCATCTTCCCACTCTGGCATCTAAACATGTGACAGAGTAAGTAATTCAATGCACACAGTTGAAATTGAATAACATGTTTACAACCTTTGCGTTTATTGTTAGACACACACGTCTAATTTAGAGTTTTCGCAAAAAATAGCAAAAAATACGGTAGAATTTTGAAACCATGTTATGTATTATATTATATGTAATTATATATAAAATAATATATATATTATAAACAAGTAACCCACTTACGTACGGCACCAACAGTCCCCAACTTAAAACTCTACAAGAAAATATTTGAAATACGTAATTGCTGAAAATATATTGATGTTAGAAAGAAACGTATCCAATGAAACATAAATATTGAATGAAATGAGCAATCAAAATACAAATAATAACAACAATAATGTATGTAAAAAAACTACATTAAAAGGAATGAACGTTTTTCAAAAGAATGAGGAGAAATTGAAGTGAAACTTAAGCGGAAGACATCAATCATTAGAGAGAAAAGCAAATTATCAGGATTTTGAGACAGTTATATGCAACTTTCTTTAGATGTTCATATCGAACTAAAATCTCCCCTTCACCTCAATGGAGCTTATCTTAATCTTATTTGGTTCTTGCGATGTTACGAACCACTCAACGCAAAACTGAACTCTCATTTCTAAAAACATCCAAATAATCTGGGATGGATACTTCTGTTTTTCTGGATATTACTTTATCAATTATTAATTTGCTGATTTTATAAAAGAAATAATCTTTTCTATTTCTTATGAATAAGTACACAAATTGCTGTAGTATGACATCAACTTTCCTTCAATGCATTAATTGGAGAAGTTTTATCTGAACATGGTTTTTTTTATCTGTTTCATAAATCATCTGCTTTAGATAAAATCTGGAAAAACGCATGATTCCAATAAAATTTAACATTGCTTTTAAAATTCTGCAAGATTAAAGAGAATGATTAGAGATGAAGACGGAAAATTACTATTCTCTCATTTAAAAGTTAAGCGTTCATTCTTATTTCCTGATACCATTCCTTTTTAACTTTAATTTATGCAATCACGCGCTCTTAAAATCTGTAATGTCAGCAGTTCCCACGTTTTCAGACCTATAGGGATGGTCCCTACAAGACTTTAGGTCTGCACTTTGATTCCCTTGCAATCCCTCCATTCATATCACATGTCTATGACGTTTATAGTGAAATTTCCCTACTGTATAACTAAAAACACAGCAAAAACGCTCACTCTTTTTACACTCTTGCTCTCAAACTGTATCAAACGACCGAGTTTTATACTCCTGCCGCATGGAAATGGTCTCTCTCTCCGCTGAAATTAAATAATTACTTGAAAATGTAACTGGCTTCGACTGTGTGATAAATATGATTTAATAGCATTATTTAAAAGAAAATCTTTACACACACACATATATATATATGTGTGTGTGTGACGGTGAATGTAATAAACTGGTGATTATGTGTAATTACCAGTGATTATTCATAATCACCACAAAACTTGGTAAATGTGATAAATTATTCGTAATGAGAAATGTAATAAAAGTCCATAAATTTTCCTGAAGTTATAATGTCAGATGCGCGTGATTTCAGTAGTATTTCTTATTTCGTGCTCGATAGACGTTTTTTTTAATATATTAAATAATGGACTATATATTATGAGCGTTTTAATTCCAAGTTATTAAATGTTTTGGACACTAAGAAAGCGAACAGCGTTTTTCTGACAGAAGAAAGATATGACAACTTGTTAATAGAAGTGAATAATACTATAAACAAAAAGAGAGGGGGGGAACCGGAAAATTATCTAGAAATTAACTAGAAATACTAATTATTAATTAATTCAAAGTAATGTTTTATTTAGGTCAAAAATAAAGTATATACTGAAATAACAAGCTAGGCTTTATTTTATTTTCATTAATTTCGATAATTTTGTATTTTTCTATATCTTTTACGACATATATTATATAACTTATGCTATAACCTAACATATCTGTTTTAAGATATCTACTGAAAGTAAAGTACAAAAGGGTGACTTTTATTTAAATTTTGAAATTGAAATATTATTGTGAGTTTTATTTTAAGTCATCATGATGTTCGAATTCTTAAGAACGAAATTCTTAATGTTATTTGAGAATATTTATATACTTTTTCGAATTAAAATATATACAAAATAATCTGAATTTATTACAATCCCCATCACGAGTTGGGGATTTTATAAACTTACCGTTACATGTGATAAATATTCACTAATTTATCACATTTACCAAGTTTAGTGGGGAATAATCCCCGGATGAACCACACTTTTACCGTAACACACGCACACACATATATATATATAATTGTTTCTTGCAGTAGAAAGGTAATGCATATGCAAATATCAGCCCTATGACATCAGATAGAACGTCACGCCACGCAAAAGAGTGATATGAGTGAGGTCAGTGACAAGGTAACTTAAAAAGGAGGAAGGACGTATTTCCAGGTATCCCCTTCAAGTGAAAGTGGAATCGTACTTCATAACGGCTACAAGAAGCCATTGTGAAGAATGCCTTTACATGTAAAAGAATGACCGGCAAGTTTGCAGAGGGGTGTAATTTCACGAGAACGGCAAATTCTGACCGGTATTTCGTCCGCCAAAATAAAAAAAAAAAAAAGAACCGGAATCAGACATTGGGCGACATTGCTCAGCAGCTATGTACGGCTACCGGACGACTTTTATCACAGTTTACTGTAGCCAGACGCATACAGTTAATCTATTCACCCGTCGTCTCAAACGCTGCATATTATTAACAGCAACCCAACGGCGACACCGTTTACGGTGGTGTCAAGAACACAAAGACTGGACATCTCCTTAATGGAGTCATGTTCTATTTACTGATGAAAGTCGTTTCAATCTGAGCAACTATTCTCAGCGCCAGTTGATATGGAGGGAGGGACACATCATCAAGGAAAGATATGGTTGGGGTGGACCTGGAGTGCTTGTGAAGGAGGCATTAAGTTGAATGAATGGATGGATGGAACTCCATACTTTCGACAGCGGCTCACTTAAGGAGAGCCGCTGTCGAAACCACTGCAATGAAATTATTCTTCCACATATGCGTCTGTTCCGAGGTGCCGTTGGTCCAGACTTTAATTTTCGTGGACGGTAATCCAAGTCCATACAGTATCCCTATGGCTGAGAAGCCTCTGGAAAGTAAGGATATCTGCACAGTGGATTAGCTGGTGTGCTCCTCTGATTTAAATCTCCCCCCCCTCCCCGGGCCCGCGCCCGTCTGGTAGCAAGATAGATAAATAGATTTTGATTCATAGGGATACAGTATACACACAAATTCCAAAAATATGATGAATAGAAATAATTTTTTTTCTCTCGATCAGGAATTATGTGGAAATCATAATACATGTTCTCTGTCAAAACTTTCAAAGAATATTCAGACCTATCAATTTAATGTATTCTGTAGGATGTTAGCAAATACCACACTTGAACGTGTTATTGATGAGAACCCAAATAAATGTACACAACGAATTTTTGTTATCTTAATAAGAGTAACTTGAATTTGTGTTGCAGGTATGCATTTCCTTTGCTAAAGATATCGTACATGTGGTACGCTGGATTTGGATTTCTGGTTTGCTTTGTAATAGGCTACTGCACAAGTTTATTTTGGGGTAGGTATAAATTAACATCATTTTTATTATTGTTTTAACTTAAAGTTAAATATTATGATAAAATATTTGTCCCCTTTTCCCCAAAGTTCAATTTAATTATTTACTCGAGTAATTACTCATAACTCTCTACCTATTACAGTCTTAGGGTAACATTTAAGGAGGCTTCAATGTGTTATGTTAATCATAACTAGAGTGCTATTTTTATTTGTGTGAGATAATTTTAAAAACTCTCCTGCCTTTCGAATATCTAATGAAGTCGCTGATGTATATACAAAAATATTGTCTGTTGATCAAATAAAATAACTAACATATAATTATTTATCATAAAATTTTAGAAATACAGTAGAACCTCCGTTTAAGGGACACAGACCGAAACAGGCTGTGCCTTGGAACAGAGATATCCCTTTTTCAGAAGGTACATATTAAAAAATTGTAATTTAATTAGATATTCAGATTGTATCAAACTTTAAATAAATGGTACACAAATAAGTAACATAGTCACAGTTATTTGTCGGATTATGAAGTTAATGAAAAACGAAATTTCTTAATTAAAAATGTTTAATTACTTCAAACATGAATGAAATAAACAATATAGTTTTATATTTACACAAGTTTATTGAAAATAATCCGATACACATATTTATATGAACGTCTGTAAATTACAAGACTCATTTTCCCTCGTGGATCTTAAGTCCTTCACTATCACCAACAGTGATCATGAATATTTTAATTAGGAGGCGTATTTTACGGCATCTGTAAAGTTTGTGTCACAGTTTTCGTGAGTTGTATCTTATTTCGTAGGGTATGTGCATACACAGTTCTGTGCAATTCGGATAACTCCTTTTTGGTTTGCCGATTTTTTTACTATGCAGTGTTTTTCTTTATATTATAAGAAGTGTATATTAGCTTTCATTTGAAATCCGTATTTATTATTTTGAATTTGAAATCTCGATTTCGGATTCAAATTATGAAAGTATTGAGATTAAATAGATTTCAAAAAAAAATTAATAACTAGAATACTAAAATTAAATAAAAATTCAGTTAATGTTCATTATTTAAGAATTGGCAAAAGTATTTCTTGCCATGTTTTATTTCAAAGATATCTAAATTTTGTCGTGTGTGAAATGAAAATAACGAAGTGTTACGCAAGTATCATGTAGAGGGCATTTTATGACTCCTAAAAATTTTCATCAGCGAAAAAGCTAATATTTTAAAAAGGAATAAGCAGGGCATTCATCACGATATCCAATAGTTAAAGAATACTTAAGTGTTTTTTAAATTTTTTTTATGGTTATACAGTTTTAACTATGGTATGATATATATAATAAACAAACAAATTTTTTAATTTTTAAACAAATTTGATATGCATAAGTTAATTTCTGTAATGAAACAAAAATATTTTTTATGCATTGTTATAAGCATATATATTACAATTGTATTAATAATCCTGTCTAGCGGAGAAAAGCTACAAAAACTTTAATCAAAACTTATATATCTCTTTCCATAGTTTTTTTTCCCTCAGCGAATTATTTAATTTTTTTTATAAGTATAAATCAATATTTCTCTTTTAATTCCCCAAAAATTCTATAAATAATATACATGCAAAATTTCTATATTCACATGTATCATAAGAAATAAAATGGTTAAATCAAATGTTTAATAACTTTCCATGTTCAGATATTTCTATCAACAATTTATCTCCATTATTATTTTAATTTCTGGAAATGCTTCCAAGGCTCCATAATGCATTAAATTCTTTATAATTATACTCTTAGTTTATTATGCTGGTTTTATTTTCTTGTAAATATGATTTGTATTAGATCAAAAGATTATATACGCGAAATCTATGTTAGAATTATTTCTTCAAAATAAAGTTTTCAGTAAAAAAATTTAGACTTGTAACCTACGTTCTTATGCCATAACTGCTTTAACGCAAAATAATTCAAAACATCTCGGGGTAAATTACTATATTTTTAATGACATAAAACATCACAGTTACAAAGACGGAATTAAAACAATTAACAGTAACATTTAGAAGGAATTAAGTTTATCACAAGTAAACTTTGACATAGTCCAGGGTTGGACAGCAACAGGAGACCTTACTCCACGAAATCCCAGCTCTCTCTGGCGAAAATACTAGATAGCATAGCCACACCCTAACCTTGAGGATTATTCTCGTCATGTGGCGCCATCTACAGTCTCGTTTTGAAATTAGTGTGTTACAGACTTAATTTCGATAGATTCACTGGTTATAGACGATTATAATCAAAAACCACAAACACATTTTCAACATTTTCAGTTATCACAACTGGTGAAAGCAGTTTAATATTTAAAAACAAAATTACAATTGATGGTAAATTTTGTAGTATTTTTTCGATTGGAGGCAAACTAAAATTCCATGTTAAAAAGAACCGATAATAGTCTTAGTAAAAACTTTCAGGTATTTTATCTCAAATGAGATTATAACTCTAACTTTCAATGTTAGCCTGTAAATAAAAAACAATTAACACACAATTATTTAACCAAAATACCTGACGTCTATTTCCAGATCTCTAAAGTATTTGCGTTTATTAAAATAATAAAATTTTTATGTTTTAAATCTTATATTGCTAAAAATTATCAAACTTATTTTTTGCGTATTCTGAGGAGCATTAAATGTTCTTAGAGGATATAACTTTCAACATTTTTGATTGGAATTTTGATTTATTCACCTTTCTTTTGAATTGTTACAGGAAAAAAGGAATACGTCAGTCCTCAACTATTGAGTCCAATAACAAAATTGTGGATAACTGAAAAGTATCAGGCACCAGAAGTAAGTTGATTGGAATCGATTAAAAACATTATCATAATTTATCATACATTTTCCCAATAAACCCCTTTTTGCTTAAAAATTACAATTAATGCAGTTTCATGTTCAGCGGTGGTTAAGTTTAAAGTAACTAACACATAAAACCTGTGATATAAAAAATTATTGGTTCATTCCAGTGAAGCTACATTAAAGTATGAATGCGTGAACATATTGCAAGTTAAATAATTCGATATAAAAACCAACGTTTTTAAAAATAACGTTTTTATA